>CM062812.1:655269499-655563597 GCA_031772625.1 Pinus tabuliformis
TTCTAAATATTATTAATAAATAAATTAAACTCTCTACTTATATCCATAAAGTTAATACTGCTAATTTGTACTTCAATAAATTTTACTGCTAAATTAAATGCATGATTTATAAAAAATTGTTGAATTAAAAACATGTGTATTAAATTTATTTGTTCTTCACACATATAACATCATTTCATTTGAAGAAAAGACAGATAAGAATAAGTTAATGTCCGACCACCCATTTTGTACATAATTAAATTCGGAAATTAAAAACCCAATATCTAGAGACGCTGAAATTAAATCGTAATATGATATACTAGCAATTGTCCCAAAAGGTACAAAGAGAGGCCGATAGGATTATTAAATTGGAATTGTTGAATTTTTCTAGAAGAGTTAATTGGTTTGTGGAAAATCTTGTTTTCTTGGACTGGATCATTGTGCAATTACTTTTCTTTAGATGTTTTGTTTATATCTATATTACAAGGAACACATTGAATGTCTTGTTTCATTTTAGAGTAAATTAATTACCCATAATCAAGAGGTTAAGTTAATTACCCAAAATCAAGAAACCTCTATAGATGGCCAAGCAGATACGAAGCTTGCTAGTGACCAAGGCAATAACCACCATGACTATCCCCTACCAATATATTTCATTGAAAACCATAATTGTATATTACATTTAGAAAGTCAAAACATAATATTAGAAAACATGTTGATATATTGCTATTAAAAAATTAATTCCATTAGAAACCATGATATTATTATTATATTTTATAAAGAATAATATACATATATAGAATGATACTACATTGAAAACCATAATTGTATATTTCGCTTAGAAAGTCAAAATATAATATTAGAAACCATGCTAAATATGACATTACAAACCTTAAATGTCAAAGGGAGAACTTAAAAGTTGGAAATTAAATGACCGTAGCCATTCCGAAGACCATGTCTATAGAGGCGTTAAAAAACCATGGTCAATGCCAAATTAGGAGGCCGGAAGGCACAAACAAAAATAAGAAAAGGCACAAACAAAAATAAGAAAATACCAAATCGTTGCTAACATTACATGTAGCAAGAATAAAAGAAGCACTTCTTCCCCATGGATGCCTTCTTGATTGTGATCTCACGCTCGCCTGAAGACAACCATGCTTGAAGACGACCATTTAAACATGAACACGGACGCTCGCCTGAAGACAACCATCCCTGAAGATGACCATCTAGACATGAACATGCACGCTTGAAAGGAGGAACAACACATTGGACACTATTCAGATCAGCTAATAAAGTATTATAATTTCTTGAAAATTTTGATATATATATCTATCAAAGTAATGCCAAAAAATTATAATTCTAGAAATATTGAGAATATTCTTCACACAATTAAAGTTTTATATATATATATATATATATATATATATAATTAAAATTAATGTCAAAAAAATTGTAATTCCAAAAATGTTGAGAATATTCTTCACAAAATTAAGTTTTATCGAACAAATGAGTAGAACACCAATAGGCAATATTATCAATATTAAAGTAAAGGATAATGACAGAAGGCATATCGCGAACAAAACCATTGATGAAATATGTATGTAAATATAAGAACGTAGGTAGAAAATAGGGTTGAGAAACCTATTTTACACAAACAGAAATATATTATAACACATGACCTAGTAAAAAAGACTTTTACTGAGGATAGTCTGTGTTAACATCATTAAACTTTTTCAACCATACGGAGTTCAAGTGGAAAATATTATAGCAATGGCATCACCCATGTATGAGTGTGCTAAATGCTAGAATTATCGCCATAATTGTCATGAATTAGCTCTGCTTTCATGACTGCGTAAACCTGTCGAAGTATTAATTGTATTAATAAAGACTCATACTTGTGAAAATTAGAGTATATTGGTGATGGAAGCTTCTAAACAAATGAAAGGAAGCTTAGAAGTTAGCCTGTAACAGATAGCGACTGAACTTTGTTAATTTGCAATAGAATGCTTAAGTAAATATTTCAAAGCTACACTTAGGAAACTCAAAGTTACCTGGAGAGACTTCTGAGGAACATTTTTGTGTTTTAGAATGCTCGACGGATTGTTACGTCGAGAGATTGTTACGTCGGCACCGCATCAGAAAGAGTTATTACTTCAAGATGCACCACAGCTTTGGGGGTTTGGATATTATGTCTGTGGAGATACAGCTAAAGAGTTGGCTGCAGGTAGTTTTAATTGGTTTATGGGGTATATAATTTAATACTAATCAGTGCTTGCCAAAAGCTAGGGACGAAAAACAGTGCGGGAAGAAGAACAGCAACAACAAAAGGGCAAACGATTAACTCTGAGGGAAAGAGTGACATAAAAGGATGGGAAAAAGCAGTAAAAATATCTTCAAGAGTGACATAAAAGAATGGGAAAAAGCAGTTAAAAAAGCACAGCAGAACTCTGAGGTGAAAAGAAGCAACTCAACCGATATTTGGAAAAAGCAGTCACACTTCAAAACAACTGTTGAAAATGTCTCACCTGATTGATTGAACAAAACAAGCTAAAAGTGTAGACAATTACGATTTTTGATTCATAAGAAAGCCTGTCAGCCTAAACATATAAAATCTTTTTGAATGAAATAAAAAACAAACATTTGTAGTATGAACGACACAGTATCCCCTAAACTTACTTTGTCATACTTTTTCAGAATCTTTTGAATCGCAATGGCATTCATGGCCACATAGCTGACTAAGTGTCGGCCTTCTCGAATCATTGCCTCATGATCATCAGCAAAGAAATGTTTAATACGCCACAGATACCTTTGAAAACCAGATGCAGGATGTAGATGTAACAAACGTCTCGCACGAGAAATGAAGCAACCCACTATAGCTGATACTTCTTTTGTAGGCTCGTAAAAGAAAATTTTGTCACAGACTGCAAGAAGACGTGTCCGAAAAAGCAAAGTTAGACTCGCTTAAAGCGAATCAGCGAGCCAATTCGGTAAGTTTCTGGCTATTAGGTATTGTATAACAAACTAAAAGGGGAAGGTAACAATAAGAATTAAACACCTGGACAAGTTTTCGGAGAACATGTATGGTTGGATGGATCAGATGATTTGGAAATGCTTTTGGTTGTTTGGGAACTGGAGAGCTGCCCTTCAAACTCAGATGTGGTCCCGTCATGCAAGTATCCAACCCGGTACTTTTTCAGAACCTTTTTCAACCGTTTGTATTCGACGTTTGTACATTTGTCCAGAAAATGCTCTTCCTCTCCGTGTAGATACTCGGAAAACCTCTCCCCAAACTTCATGATCAATACCTTTAAAGCAATAGTAAAACACACTCAAAAAGAAGAAATCGCATAGCAATCCTGCAATTAAAAATAATTGTCTAAGGCATTACTACATACGAAGCTAATACTTATCTTCTGCGTTAATATCGGTAAGGACGATGCTCTGCAGGCGGGAAATTATATATGGGACTTGTAAAAACCGGAAAAGTCGCATGAAAATCGTGTGGACTTTTTCAGGCGGTAAAATACGCCATAGATCACATAGCAGAAGATATTGAAAGTATCGCAGAGTCATTTATAAAGAAAATGTAAATGTTCCTGAAATATGAGCAGCTATGGAACTCTGAGATCTTAAAGATAACGCCAGAACTGAAATATACATATGACCCGCTATGGAATTTTGAGATCTTAAAGATAACGCCTAAATTGAAAAATTCCACATAGCTACATTAAAGACTTCAACGGGGACTTGGAATGTTTTCAATCCTTGGAAACTCAGATGAAACAGCTTTCTCTCTGCCCAACATAGGCTTAACATGGAAACGCGTTAAATCCTTGTAATAAATTTCCAGAAGCATTGGTGCCCACATACCCCGCTGGAAAGCTTTCAATAGAAAGAAAATATGACATTCATATATTTAAACAGTCAAAAGCCAAACGCAGGGAAGATATCGACAATTTCGTATTACAGAGGAAAAACACGCATCACCTTAAGCCTTCAATGGATCGTGAATCTAGAAAACGAATCAAATTAAATTTTCAGAAATTCAAAGCACAGAGCAATAGATGTTGAAATATTATTGAGTTTTCCTCTAAAGATTATTGAGCTTCCTTTAAAGTTTCTCGTGAGGAGCAAAGATCGGAAAAATCCAGTCAGAAGGTCGCTAGAAAGTATGAGAATGACGATAATTTCACAGATGTGCCCTAAAGAGCTTTAGGAGAAAAAGCAGTAAAACTATTTGCAAGAGTGACATAAAAGAAAGGGAAAAGCAGTAAAAATATATTGCCATGTTAAGAAGGCAACTCAACAGATATTTGGAAAAAGCAGTCACACTTCAAATTAATGGTTGAAAGTGTCTCCCCTAATCTAACGGTGTAGAGTAAAAGTGTTGACTATTGTTGATGCATAGGAAGGCCTATCGGCCTAATTATATGAAAGGTAGGTCTACCATCAATGTTTTGACACATAATTTCGTGGTGTTGAGATGATTGATTAATCTGTAAATGAATCACATCGAAGAATTCACAATCATATACCCTCTTTGCCACAGAAGTTCAAGGCAATGTCGCTGGAAAACCTGATAATGTGTGTTCCTATGCCCATAATCCACTTTAATTACATAATTTTCGGAGAACATGTATGGTTGGATGGATCAGATGATTTGGAAATGCTTTTGGATGTTTGGGAACTGGAGAGTCGTCCTTCAGACTCAGATGCGGTCCCGTCATGCAAGTATCCAACCCGGTACATTTTCAGAACCTTTTTCAACCGTTTGTATTCGACGTTTGTACATTTGTCCAGAAAATGCTCATCCTCTCCGTGTAGATACTCGGAAAGCCTCTCCCCAAACTTCATGATCAATACCTTTAAAGCAATAGCAAAACATACTCAAAAAGAAGAAATCGCATAGCAATCCTACAATTAAAAATAATTGTCTAAGGCATTACTACATACGATGCTGATACTTATCTTCTGCATTAAGATCGGTAAGGACGATGCTCTGCAGGAGGGAAATTATATATGGGACTTGTAAAAACTGGAAAAGTCGCATGAAAATCTTGTGGACTTTTTTAAGCGGTAAAATACGCAATAGATCGCATAGCAGAAGATATTGAAAGCATCGCAGAGTCATTTATAAAGAAAATGTAAATGTTCCTGAAATATGAGCAGCTATGGAACTCTGAGATCTTAAATATAACGCCAAAACTGAAATATACATATGACCCGCTATGGAATTTTGAGATCTTAAAGATAACGCCTAAATTGCAAAATTCCACATAGCTACATTAAATACTTCAACGGGGACTTGGAATGTTTTCAATCCTTGGAAACTCAGATGAAACAGCTTTCTCTCTGCCCAACATAGGCTTAACATGGAAATGCGTTAAATCCTTGTAATAAATTTCCAGAAGCATTGGTGCCCGCGTACCCCACTGGAAAGCTTTCAATAGAAAGAAAATATGACATTCATATATTTAAAAAGTCAAAAGCCAAACGCAGGGAAGATATCGACAATTTCGTATTACAGAGGAAAAACACGCATCACCTTAAGCCTTCAATGGATCGTGAATCTAGAAAACGAATCAAATTAAATTTTCAGAAATTCAAAGCACAGAGCAATAGATGTTGAAATATTATTGAGTTTTCCTCTAAAGATTATTGAGCTTCCTTTAAAGATTCTCGTGAGGAGCAAATACCGGAAAAATCCAGTCAGAAGGTCACTAGAAAGTATGAGAATGACGATAATTTCACAGATGTTCCCTAAAGAGCTTTAGGAGAAAAAGCAGTAAAAATATTTGCAAGAGTGACATAAAAGAAAGGGAAAAGTAGTAAAAATATCTTGCCATGTTAAGAAGGCAACTCAACGGATATTTGGAAAAAGCAGTCACACTTCAAATTAATGGTTGAAAGTGTCTCCCCTGATCTAACGGTGTAGAGTAAAAGTGTTGACTATTGTTGATGCATAGGAAGGCCTATCGGCCTAATTATATGAAAGGGAGGTCTACCATCAATGTTTTGACACATAATTTCGTGGTGTTGAGATGATTGATTAATCCGTAAAAGAATCACATCGAAGAATTCACAATCATATACCCTCTTTGCCACAGAAGTTCAAGGCAATGTCGCTGGAAAACCTGATAATGTGTGTTCCTCTGCCCATAATCCACTTTAATTACATAATTTTCGTAGAACATGTATGGTTGGATGGATCAGATGATTTGGAAATGCTTTTGGCTGTTTGGGAACTGGAGAGCCGTCCTTCAGACTCAGATGTGGTCCCGTCATGCAAGTATCCAAGCCGGTACTTTTTCAGAACCTTTTTCAACCGTTTGTATTCGATGTTTGTACATTTGTCCAGAAAATGCTCGTCCTCTCCGTGTAGATACTCGGAAAACCTCTCCCCAAACTTCATGATCAATACCTTTAAAGCAATAGTAAAACACACTCAAAAAGAAGAAATTGCATAGCAATCCTGCAATTAAAAATAATTGTCTAAGGCATTACTACATACGAAGCTGATACTTATCTTCTGCATTAAGATCGGTAAGGATGATGCTCTACAGGCGGGAAATTATATATGGGACTTGTAAAAACCGGAAAAGTCGCATGAAAATCTTGTGGACTTTTTCAGGCGGTAAAAGACGTAATAGATTGCACAGCAGAAGATATTGAAAGCATCGTAGAGTCATTTATAAATAAAATGTAAATGTTCCTAAAATATGAGCAGCTATGGAACTCTGAGATCTTAAAGATAACGCCAGAACTGAAATATACATATGACCCGCTATGGAATTTTGAGATCTTAAAGATAACGCCTAAATTGCAAAATTCCACATAGCTACATTAAAGACTTCAACGGGGACTTGGAATGTTTTCAATCCTTGGAAACTTAGATGAAACAACTTTCTCTCTGCCCAACATAGGCTTAACATGGAAACGCGTTAAATCCTTGTAATAAATTTCCAGAAGCATTGGTGCCCGCGTACCCCACTGGAAAGATTTCAATAGAAAGAAAATATGACATTCATATATTTAAACAGTCAAAAGCCAAACGCAGGGAAGATATCGACAATTTCGTATTACAGAGGAAAAACACGCATCACCTTAAGCCTTCAATGGATCGTGAATCTAGAAAACGAATCAAATTAAATTTTCAGAAATTCAAAGCACAGAGCAATAGATGTTGAAATATTATTGAGTTTTCCTCTAAAGATTATTGAGCTTCCTTTAAAGTTTCTCGTGAGGAGCAAAGATCGGAAAAATCCAGTCAGAAGGTCGCTAGAAAGTATGAGAATGACGATAATTTCACAGATGTGCCCTAAAGAGCTTTAGGAGAAAAAGCAGTAAAACTATTTGCAAGAGTGACATAAAAGAAAGGGAAAAGCAGTAAAAATATCTTGCCATGTTAAGAAGGCAACTCAACAGATATTTGGAAAAAGCAGTCACACTTCAAATTAATGGTTGAAAGTGTCTCCCCTGATCTAACGGTGCAGAGTAAAAGTGTTGACTATTGTTGATGCATAGGAAGGCCTATCGGCCTAATTATATGAAAGGGAGGTCTACCATCAATGTTTTGACACATAATTTCGTGGTGTTGAGATGATTGATTAATCCGTAAATGAGTCACATCGAAGAATTCACAATCATATACCCTCTTTGCCACAGAAGTTCAAGGCAATGTCGCTGGAAAACCTGATAATGTGTGTTCCTTTGCCCATAATCCACTTTAATTACATAATTTGAGACTTGAAATCATGCAATCCACTTTAATTACATAATTTGAGACTTGAAATCATGCAATCCACTTTGGAATCCTCAACGGACGGGAGAGAGTACGGAATGATTTCTAATTATTTAATATTAAATCTCAAGTAATGATTTCTATATAAGAGTCTCTCTTTTATGCACCAACCAAAAATTAAATAAATTCAATTTAATAATTGAAAAAAATAAATTATCTTTATGTTCTAATGTTCACTTTACATATTATTTATAAATTTTTGGTTAAGATGACAATTAATTGAAGAGTCAACGTATTTTTGAATACGATGATTATACCTAGTCTGCGACAAGGATAATAAGAATAAAACCAACTAGGGTGATATCTAGTATCACCTAAATTGGGTAATAAGAATAGAACCAATTATGGTGATATATAGTATTACCTAAATTGGGTTGGGTCGTCAGCTAGGGTGAAAATGGCTTCCATCAAAGTTAGCAAGAGGATATTTTTTGAAACCGTTGTTGGTTGAAAACACCCTTGATCCTTTAATTGAAATGCAAACGAAAAATATCCAAATCCATGCCTTGCTTTGGTTCCTCCTTCTCCTTTTAAAGCTTAATTCCCTGAAAGAAACCATTGGCAATTACCATGATGGATAATTTACCTTGGGTAAATACCATGTGCTCCCCTCCCTTTCTATATATAATTCCCTGAAAGAAACCATTGGCAATTACCATGATGGATAATTTACCTTGGGTAAATACCATGTGCTCCCCTCCCTTTCTATATATATATATATATATATATCCAATTGGGGTCAACTAGTTAGGGATATTGCAGTTAAGCAATTTCAATGATGGATGTTGCAATATATGCTCTCCCTCTGAGGTAGCATCTTCAATGGGAAAATATTTCTATCGCACTAGATATTCTTGGATGGTCTTGGTCTAGAGTTTCTTTTCCCTTACTTCCAACACTTATTCTAGAACCAGTTGAAGATGCCCCTCCTCATCTAATGGGGGTAAATCAGGTGATGATATAATGTTTTCCCCCACAATCTTCTTCAGACAAGAGACATGAAATACATTATGAATTTTTTTCTCTTCTGGAAGCTCCAATTCATATGCTACCTCTCCTACCTTTCAGATAACTCGATAGGGTCTGTAAAACTACAGCCTCAACTTTTTTGCTCTGTTCTGCTTCAATGTGGACTATTTGTATGGTTGTAGTCGGAAGTGTATTATATCTCCCACTTTGAATATTATTTCTATCCTCTATCGATATGCGTATATTTTTTGTCGATTTTGAGTTGTTTGCAGATTATCCTTGAGTGCATAGAGAATATCCTGGCATTCTTAGATCCAATCCTTAGTTAATGGCGCCCTACTATCTTCAAATGTTGTGTATGCAAAATATAATTCCTAGTATTCGTACAAGGCTTGGAAGGGTGACATCCCTATGTACATGTGATAAGTAGTGTTATAGTAATATTCTCCTAAATACAACCACTTGGCCCATCCTCTTTGTTGTCCTGCGACACAGTTCTGTAAGTAACCTGCCACCCATTTATTCACAGCTTGTGTATTTCATCTATTTGCGGGTGGTAACTTGTGTTAGAAGTGAGCTTAGAGCCTAATAATATGAATAACTCCTCCTAGAATGATCCCATGGACCTGCTATCATGGTCAATGACGATGGTTTTTGGCAAACTATGCATTTGAGATACTCCTTGGAAGAATACTTATGTTATCTTAGATGCAGAGCTTTTAAAGGAAATTGCAAAGAAGTGGGCATATTTTTTCAGGCGATCTACCACCACAAATATATAGTCTTTGCCTTAGATTAAGGGAAGCCCTGTGATGAAATCCATGGAAACACTCTGCCATTTTTGTTCTGGAATGGGCAATAGTTGTAGCAAACCTGCTAGGTTCATGTGTTTAGCCTTATTATTTTGATAGGTATTTCACTCCTGGACATATTTGATAATGTCCCCCTTTAGGCCCTTCCATGTGAACCTCTCCCTAATGGTCCTGTAAGTTTACAGAAATCTTAGGTGTCCTGCTAGAGGAGAGTCATGGGTTGCTTATATGATATTCACCTTTAGTTAGAACTTTGGTACTAGATAGATTTGGTCCTTATAGTAGATCATGTCATTGAAAACCTAGTATCAGCCATCCGGTGACTATCCATCAAGGATCTCACAAGATCATTGGTTCTTTGAATATTCCACCAAAAGATGGGACTTCTAGTATTCCACAATGTCTATGAGAGAGAAAGTAACTAGTCTCCTGGATAAGGCATCTGATATTACATTGTTCTTTCCTTTGACATAATCGATCTTGAAGTCATAGGCCTCGATCTTACTAACACGTTTTTTCCACCTCTCATTCAATCCCTTCTGATCCAAGAAATACATGAGACTGTTATGATTTGTTTTTACCTTAAACTTGTTTCCCACTAAATATGGTTGAAACTTAACTAATGCATGCATAATTGTCAGTGTTTCCTTTACATAGATAGAATAATCACACTCATAATCTTTGATCTTCCTACTCTCAAAAACAATTAGATGATGGTTTTGTGTCAAAACATCCCTAATGCCTTCCCTAGAGGCATCACATTCCAACACAAAGGGTTGAGAGAAGTCCAACAAGGCTATAACCGGGCATGAAGTCATTACTCTCTTAAGTTGACCATACAAAGGCCCCATTTTTGGTGAGATCGGTTAGTGGGGTTTCCAACTATGAATACCCCTTAATAAACCTTCTATATAACAAGTGTGGATACCCAAGAAGACTGTTAGGCCCCTATACTACTAGTGTAACACCTTATTGTTATCAGTACAACCCCCTTATTATATTGATGTACCCATGTAGTGCCCATATTGTTACTATTGTGCCCCATAGAAGCCCACTATTATTATTATTGTGCCCTTACATTATTATTGTTAGGTCGGCTGGGTTATATTGTGACTCCTTAGACTCCTATATATAGAAAGGAGGTTTTTTCATTTGAATCATCCAAGAATTGTTCATTTATGTAATGTAAAGGAGGTTGCCCCCTCGAAGAGGCTGAATTCTAAGGCGTTGATCTATATTTTCTATCTTTTCTTGAGCTGGTTTCATAACATTTGGTATTAGAGCTTTGGATTCTAGGGTTTCACTGCTCTTAACAGGTCATCGTGGAATTTTCGCTATAAATTTTTTTTATGACGTTTCAGAAGCTAAAAATAAACCCATTTGAGAAGACATCGCGCTGAATCTCGAGTCTGAATTTCAGAGCTTTTCGCGCTATATTTGTGGAGATATGATCTGAGGAAGTTGGTCTTTTTGTAGACTCCTGAATTACATTCCAAACAAGTGACTTGGGGAAAATCATCATAACTTTCTCTCTGAGCATCGAATTAAAATTTCGTAAGAAGGTACAGAAAGAGGACGAACTGTAGTTTCTTGTGTATATTTTTCAGTGCCAAAGGTTGAAACAGTGACACGTGGCACTTCATACAAGTTCACTCTTCTAGAAAGGTCTATAATCAGGTCATCTTGGGAGATTGTGCATAACTCTTTCTTGGAGAATCCAGTTTGGATTAGACTGGTGGCATTGGAAAGAGGACGCAGAGGGCTACTACAGGTCACAATTTCAGAACTTAAAGATCCGAAAGTATAGACTTACAGTCGTTTCAAGATCGAGCTCCTAAAATCAAGAAAAGGCAAGATGAGGAAGTTTGATGGCAAGGATCCGGTAAATTGGATACTTCAGATGGAGCAATATTTTGATCTACATGGTGTACCACTATTACAAAAGGTATGTATTGCATCTTAATATTTAGAATCGGATCAATTTTTATGGTATGAAGGGCTTTGTTCTCATAAACAACTTGTTATGTGGTCAATTTTCATGGAGGAAATGATAGCACATTATGAGGATACAAAGAGCAACTCCTTCTTTAGAGCAACACCACAACAATTGGAAAGAGTAAAAGGGCTTTGTGACATAGTGGTGTTGGTACTATTTTATTTCCATCCTTTTTCTTCTAAAAATCCATCATTCATCCATCATTTTCTTCCATAAACCCCTCATAGTCCATTGAAATTGATCAATTAAGCATTATAATTGTTATTTTGCATTAAATTTAATTTGTGGATTTTTATATTAAAAATTAGAAATTTTCAACAAAATTACAGGATGTCATGACTTCCTGTAATTGGTTTATGTTGTGACACGTGGCATGGCAGGAAAATCAAAACCGAGGATTGGGACGTGATCACAGATGTACATACATGATGAAAGATCTATTTGGCATCGCATCTGGAGCTCCTGGATACATGGTCAATGCTGGTCAAACTCAACCTTTTTGGTCATAAAAGAAGCAAAAAGCCAGAGTTACTTAAACTGATTTCGTTTTGTTTTGGAAATCAGTTAAGATTAGAAAAAAACAAAAATCACCTTTTTTATTGTAAAAGCAGAAACATCTGCGTGATAATGTATGTACATTCGATTGTAAATCAGACTGCGTGATAAGAGACATTAAGTGTATCATATTGTATGGTATTTTTACTAGAACTCTTGCATGTAATTGATTTCCAGACTTTAATCACAGGCAGCATTTTATCATTCTAATGTTTTATGTGTTAACGTTTTCGACATCTGAAGCTTCCTAAGTGGGGACTGGTATACTTCCATTTTATTTTCATAGCATTTAAACTTCAGATCTGAATAGCGTTTGATGCCATTTCTTTGCTTGTGAATTCATTAATTCGATTAGAAGCTCTTGGGTTATTGTATGATTCATGGTGATAGCTTGAAACTTCAATTGCTAAATTATTGAACAAGATATTGTAATTGATTTGATTGAGCACTGAATTTCGAAGTATCTCTGTGGACTCTATTTTCATGCATTCGAGTCTTAGTATGCTTAAAAGAGTTTTTGGCTTTCATGAATGCTTAGTAACACTTTGTTTTCTTAGAACAATTGATTAAATTAGGTAATATAAGTGTTTGAATTGTGAAAGGAGACATATTCCAACCTCTTGTAAAAGAGTGTTGTAGCCTGTCAGAGTAGACACTTATCTAGGTAGATGAGATCCTTTTAGGTCTATAGATTGTAGACATGTGCCTCTAAGTTTACCTACCTTGGTTGACATTAAATTTAGTCTAATCTAAACCCCTGGATTGGTCACTATATTTTGGCGTTGTTGTCGGGGAGGCGCATCTAGAGGATTTCTAAAAACAAAATATAAAAAAAATTAAATAAACAAAAACAAACAAAAGCATAGATTTAATTTTAATTCATCATTTTAGAAGTCATGTTTACTTATGTCTAGATCTAGAGATGATAAAGGTAGATTCATAAAAAACCCCCATCCAAAAACTAACCTACCACTAGGAGCAGACCATTTAGGAAAAGTTGAACACACAACACCAGCTGGGAAAGTCACCATACAAACACTAGAGGATAAACAGAAATCAGGGCAAAGACTTACACTCATTGAGAGGAAAATTCTATTAGCACACGAATCACAGAAGAAACATCTCCCTGAATCCTCTATAAAAAGAGAAAGTAGCACAGTAACTCAACAATCTCTCCTTGAACTTCTCTTTGAAACAAGTGACATTGAACAAGAAATTAAATCAACATAAGAACCTATCAAAATGGGTGAGGAAGGAGATGGATCAGCAAGAGGACCACCAAATCAAGGTCGAAGGGAGGAGGAAGAGTCAACCTTTAAATTTCCTATTCAAGAACCAGAAGAAGATGACGAAATAAAAATGAAAAACATACCTCCATTTGTGCTACCAAACTTTTATGGCATGGCTTTAGAATACCCATAGTCATTCTTGTTTGAGTTTGACATAGTATGTCGAACATATAGTTACATAGATGATGTCCATAGGCTTAGACTCTTCCGAGCAACATTAAAAGAATCAGCATTAAGATGGTTCATGGGACTTGGTGAACATGCAATAATTGATTGGGATGGCATGAGAAGAATATTCCTAAAGAAATACCAACCTTATTGCATATCGAAAGATTCTAAAGATGATATATTTAGGATAAATCAACGAGAGGATGAAAATTTAGAGGAGTATTTGGAACGATTTGTTTACAATTTGCAAAAATCAAAACATAGGACCATGTCTCTTGATCTGATTCGAAGAATATTTTTGAAGGGCATTCGAGAAGAATACATAGATGACCTTAATTTGATGGGAAAAGGTGATATTTCCACTTTACCTTTCGAAGAAATTGCTGATTTATGTGAAAAGTACTCAAGGAGCAAAGCTAGATATGGAAAAAGAGCTCTATCATCTAAAGCCACAAAATCTGCTTCAGCAAGTGTCACAAGGGCTGAAATAGGAAACCTGTTAGAAGAATTCAAAACAAATCTATTAAGTACCTTAGGAACTCAAATTGACACTCTGAAAGCCAAGAAAAGACAAGAAGAGGAAGATCAAATAATGGCAGTCTTTTGTCCAAAGTGTTGGAAGAAACATGCCTTGAAAGACTGCCCATTAGAAAACATTCAAGTTTGTGCCTTTTGTACTGAAAATCATGATATATTTCATTGTTCTAAAGTCAAGATTTTGCAGAATTGTAATGTGGAAGCAGCTAATACAGATATGGAGAATGTGTATTTCATGGGCGCTAAGAGACTGTGGCAACCTAGACCTCCACCTCCAGGTATGTTTCCAAACCAAAATTTGCAATTTCCTGCAGAAGATCAGATGTATGCTCAGAATTATTGGAATGTGCCCATGCCATGTCAACACCAAAATTACCCATGGCAACAATGGAGACCATTTCAGCAGTACTCTCAACAATATCAACCATATCCTCAACCATACCAATAGTATTCTCAGCCATATCAACAGTATCATCAGCCACATTCGCAATATCCTCAAACATATCAGCAATATCCTCAGCAGCAAATTGTTTATCAACCCCAAAACACTCAGCAAGCATTGCCTGCTCCTCCACCAATAAATCCACCCCACTTACAATTCCCATCTAACCAACAACCTCCTAGACCCACTCAGATTCGTGCTCAGCCTGTACCAAATCCAAAGAACAGAGCATAGAGACCAGCCTATAATGTAGATGAGGGACCATCATATCCCACATTACCTTTACAAAATATCAATCTAAGGTCTGGTAAGGTACTTCAAAAAGAACCTCCAATAGCTGGAAAACAAGAGGAAAATGAAGAAAATGAAAATGAAACTCCAACTCAAAAGAAACAAAATGATGACATCAAAAATAAACAAACGCAACCGTTGCATCCACCACCTTTTCTAGAACGATTGGTCCAAGTAAAACTTCCCATGTCTATACCACAGTTTGATGTTTTAGATGAGCTAAAGAATGTCTATATAAAAATTCCACTATTGCAAGCCATAAAAGACATTCCCATATATACTAAAGCAATTAAGGAACTGTGCCTCAAGAAACCTACTAGGAAAAGAATTGATCCACAAACTATTCATGTTATTGGACATTTAGCTGGCCTTATGACAAACACCATTTCAATGGAAAAGTATGTTGATCCTGGTATTCCAAGAGTCACTACAATCATTAACAACATACATATTCCAAACACCTTAATTGACCTTGGGGCCACAATAGATGTGATGACTCTTGAAACAATGAAAACACTGCAGCTCACAAACTTGCAGCACACAACAATTGTTCTAGAACTAGCTGATAGGTCTAAAGTGATTCTTGAAGGGATTTTGGAGGACATAATTGTCTCACTGGACTCCTGGGAGTATCCAGTGGACTTTTTAGTTCTTTAGCCAAAATCTAATTTAGGAGGACACCCTATCATCCTTGGTAGACCATGGCTAGCAACTGCTGATGCATTCATAGGATGTAGATCGGGTAATATGATTATTTCATGAGGAACTGAAAGAAAACAGCTCACTCTTTACCCATCAGCACAATCACTAGCAGTAGCACACAATTTATGGCTTGACAATAAATACAATGACAAGGAAGAAGTTCAATCTGTTTTCAGCATCAATCAAATCTATGATTTTCAAGAACATAATAATGATGATTTGGTAGAATTGTTCCTTTCTCAACCTGGTATTTCTGAAGAATTAAGAAATGAAAAATACCATGTTGCAGAGGAACTTTTGGCACAGAATTTTCAGGAAACATGCACCATTCAATATTTGCAAACAACATTTCAGAACATTTTTCCCATTCAATCTATCACAAACACACAGAGCAAGACCATAGAGATTAGTCCAGGAAAAACTTTGAATATTAGCACTCACCTAGACTCATCTCAGGAGGAAAAATTGATCCAATTATTGAGAAAATACCATAGAGCATTTGCTTGAGACTACACCGATATGCATGGAATTCACCCTGAAACATGCACTCACCATATTTACACGGATAGTAATATCAAACCAGTGAGGCAACTGCAAAGAAGAATGAATCCTATGCTTTAGGATATTGTTAGGGATGAATTACAAAAACTATTGAAAGTCAATTTTATTTATCCTATCTTTGATAGTCAGTGGGTATCCCCATTGGTAGTAGTGCCCAAGAAAAATGGCAAGTGGAGAATTTGTGTTGATTACAGACAATTGAAAAAAGCAACCCTCAAAGATTATTTCCCACTACCATTTATTGACCAAGTGCTAGACACATTAGCTGGGAAATCATCATTCTCTTTTCTTGATGGTTTCATTGGCTATAATCAGATCAGGATAGCCTTAGAGAACCAGGAAAAAACCACTTTTACTTGTCCCTCGGGCACCTATGCCTATAATGTTTTACCATTTGGACTTTGCAATGCTCCAGCTACATTTCAGAGAGCTGTATTAGCTATTTTTTCTGATTTAGTTCATGATTATGTTGAAGTTTACATGGATGATTTTTCAGTGTATGGTAATTCATTTGAGCATGCATTAGAGAATCTTGAAAATGTTTTGAAGAGATGTATTGAAGCTAATTTGTCCCTGAGCAATGAAAAGTGTTTTATGATGTTAAATGAAGGGATAGTATTAGGACACTATATTTCTTCTCAAGGCATTAAATTTGATCCATCAAAAATCCAGATCATTGTCAATTTGCCAATTCCGAAGACTCAAAAAGAGGTAAGAAGTTTCCTTTGGTATGCAAGCTATTACAGAAGGTTTATCGAACATTTTAGTAAAATAGCTTCACCTCTGTTTAAGCTTCTAGCAAAAGATACACCTTTCAACTGGAATGAGAATTGTCAGGAAGCTTTTGAAACACTCAAAACAAAGTTATCAACCACACCAGTCTTAAAAGGACCTAACTGGACCTTACCATTTCACATCTTTACAGATGCATCTGATACTGCGGTAGGTGCCTCATTAGGCCAAAAAGAAGAGTCTTTCAATTATGCCATCTATTTCATTAGCAAAAAGCTAACACCTGCAGAATTAAACTACACAGTCACTGAAAAAGAAATGCTTGCCATCATACATGTTGTAAACAAATTCTGACATTACATCACTGGTTATGAGGTTTTTGTACACACTGATCACTCTGCCATTAAGTATTTAATGAATAAACCAATCACTAATGGCAGAGTTACTAGATGGATGTTATTATTACAGGAATTTAATATTACAGTGCTGGATAGACCAGGTAAGGAGAATCAGGTGGCAGATTTTCTTTCTAGACTGCAAAATTCAGGTGAGGTTGTTCCGGTTGAAGATTCTTTTCCAGATGAAAATTTATTTGCAATTTCAATAGTGAATCCTTGGTATGCTGACTTAGCCAATTATTTATCCACAGGAAGAACACCTCCATCTTTTACTCCAAAGGAAAAGAAGAGGCTAATCAAACAAAGTGCTAGATACTTATGGGTTAATGGCGAATTATTTTACACTGGTTATGATATGATTATTAGACGATGTGTAAGAAATGATGAAATAATTGATATTTTAAAATCTTGCCATGATGAACCGTGTGGTGGGCATTTTGTAGCCAAAAGAACAGCATTCAAGATTCTTAGTCTTGGATACTATTGGCCATCTATTTTTAAGGATTCCAAGAAGTATGTGAAAAGTTGTGATAGTTGTCAAAGAATGGGCAGACCAACAGCTACCGATGAAATGCCACTTCAGCCTCAAATCCATTTAAAGCCATTTGAAAAATGGGCTCTAGATTTTATGGGACCCATCAATCCAACTTCAAAAGGTAAAAAGTACATCCTAGTATGTACTGATTACGTGACAAAACGGGCTGAAGCCAAAGCACTAGTCCAGGCAACTGAACAAACAGTGGTGAACTTCCTTTTTGAGGAAATTTTTGTAAGGTATGGAGTACCAAGGGAGATAGTGACGGATCAAGGTACTCAGTTTACCTCAAATCTGGTCAAAGACATCACAGAAAAATATAGTGTTGTGTCTTGTTAGGTTGTCTCTCGCCTATTTTGTCTTATATGTGTACATGTGGAAAATGTAATATTATTTGTAAATATGTTGTAAGTGAAATTCTAAGGGTCAATGTTAGAATATGAAAAGTCATTATGTAATTTAATGTGTCATTTAGTAAAGAAGTTAATGAGTCATGAGGGAAGTCAAAGAGTCACAAAGGGGAATGTCAATGGTCACCCCACCCTTTGTTATAAATAGAACCTCATAACTCATAGAACAGGCTTTTGGGAGTTAATATTTTGGCTAGGCTTAGGCTTAGAGAAGGCTTGGGAGTATTGTGAAGAGCCTTGGCTTCTCCATAGCGTAGAGTGAGTGTACTTCTTTGGTGAAGCAGGTTTTATCGACGGTAATGTTCCACTATTAGGGCTAGTGGTCTTCAATGGTGTATGTATGGATGGAACTTTCACTTCTAATAATAAAATCAGAGCCAGCACGCTTTCATGCATACGTTTTTAATATAGTAGGATTATTCTTGTTGTATTTTCAATGTATGTTATTCAAATTACACATATGCTTATGAACTACTTTGTATGAATTTGTATGAATCTTGTTGAATGTGTGTTGTTGGATTAACTCATCACTTTAACTTGTGGACTATTCTGCATTTAGATTGTGATGTCATTTTTCTCGTGTGTTCCTTTCAACCTGTGTACTATTACAGGCTTCTAGGGGTCGCACTTCCTTTTCCCCTCTGTTTGTTAGAACCTTCATGCATTGCACTTGACTCTTCACAAGGTCACACACTTTCTCTCACCCAAAGTCATCATACTTTCCTCTACGTGTTATTGCAGCCGAGGCATTACAGTACCACCCACTGCTCGAACTCCTACTCCAAACAGTGTGAGGTCTAGTTGGGACTTCATATCGAGGAGATCCCCTGAATGTTGGCGGGTCTAGCACTATAAACATTTCTAGTGCTAGAAGAAGCGCCAGATGACAAGATGAGCCCTTGAAGTTTGTTTTGAATTTCTGCACATCTCTCATGACTTCTTTCCAAATCAAAACCCTAGCAGTTTTTTCTAACTCTGCACATTTTGAAGTGTCGGCGAGCATTTTAGATGACTTGTCCAGATTTAAGTTTAATGGCAAGGGTGGAATAACCTTTCTTAGGCACATAGTTTCTTTTGTTGGTTTCTGTGACAGGCATGATGTCTCATCTGACAACATTTCCTATGTATTGTTCGCTTTTACGTTCGAAGGGCGTGAAAATCAATGGTGTCATGCATTGCTTGCGACCACTATACACTCTTTTGAGTGGTTTTTTAGGAATCATGTCATGCTTTCATTATTTATGACCGTAAAGCCCTTAATAAAAAATATTAAAATTGTTAAAATCACCCAACAAATCTCTTTAATATTTTCACGATCATTTTCTTCGCTACATTTTTTGAATTTCTTGAAGATGAAGTTAACTGGGAATTCTTGGATGAAATATTTCAATATCTTGTTCACGTTTCTGAAAATCTACATGAGTTAGAATCTCTTGAACCTCTCCCAACATACCTCGGTGTTAGAGCTTCTAAATCTGAGATGGACAAGGTTATTGTCCCAAGTGAACCTTTGTCCCCTTCCCATCAAACAACTCTAGCTCCACAGGTCGAGGTGGGAGAAGTTGAACATCCACCTATTGATCTATCTCCATCTCCTCGTACCCCACATGCTCAGAAGTTCTGTGCAGATTTGGACTATAACTCTGATGGTTGTCATGTAGTGTTGTCTCCTCATCCTGTGTCCTTCGATCCCTTTGATCATCCGTATTTTGGTTTTTTGTGTTCGTCTGTCTCGAATCTCACATGTGATGTTCACGAGGATCAAGTTCTAGACGGAGTTGGTGTTGAACAGCCAACTTGCGATATCATTTTTTATGAGTATGTGTGGGAATATGAACAAGAATTTGTGATGAAGGATGACCTCCTTCTGCCCGCACCTCGTCTGATTTATCCTTACATCTTCCATGATTCTGTCATTTCTATTCCATCTTGTGAAAATTCATTTTTGGATGTTTCAGTTTCGATCATTCACAAAACATGTGGAATACCATATTTTCATTTGAATGCGGAAAGGACAAACCTATCTTCCTTAATCCTCCCAATCTCTTATCTTACCTTTTCGGAAACATAGAGGGTGAAATTTCTCATTTTCCATCATCCCTCTTTATGATTCTTCATATCATGAGGATGCCTCTATTCATCATCTTCAAATTTCTAATCATGGTTGTCTTGATCATTTCATTCATTCATCTGATCACGATTCTGATTTTTACACTGTTGATCTTTCTAAGTCGTCGCTCTTTGATGATACATCTTCTAATGAATTAGAAACTCCTCTAGTTGTTGAGGCACTTCATCTCGAGCTGATGGTTATGTCAGGTTCTCGCAACTTTGAGGTCATTTCCTCTTCTATCATAAATATTTTGAATCGTTCTAGACTCCTCGTCACTCTATTACTCACATTTAAAATAAATCTATCTCACAATTTTTTGCATCCTCCACTGGAATCACTCGATCCTATTGCTCAAGCGTTGGAGGAGTCGTACATAGAAAACACTGTTGCAAAATGAAAGTTTTCTTCTTTCTTCATGTTTGCTTGTTGTTCAAGTTTGAAATTGTGTACATGCTTGTCTTCCACTCAAAATGTGTTAGGACAACATGGTACGTCCACATAATTCCTTTCGTGCGCCTTCCATTTTTACTTCTATGCAAATACATTCAAACTTTGAACGTTCTAGTTTGCATTGTTTTATCTTTCTTGTTTGTTGGTTTTATTGCATATATTTCTTGTCGATCATTCTCTCTCTCTCATGTGCCAATGGATGCATTGGAAGTATCACTTCACGTAAGTTGGCCCATGTTCTTCTTAAGTTAGGAGTAGGAGTAGTTTTTCTTGTGTGTTTCTTGATTTCTTTACTTCGTCTTGCTTCTTTCCTTTGTTTGTTTGCTTTTGCACCTGTAGGTTAGTTTTCGCATGAAACCGTGTTTGCCTTCTTAGACAAGCAGGTTGAAGTTCAAGAGGAAATTTTACAGATACCAACACTTGGTTATATGTCTATTCCCTCTCTTTATGTGATTCTTGAATTTCTTCTAGTCGATGATACCCTCATGGAAAATATGTTCCTTTCAGAGAGAGTCATGGTGAAATCACGATGCTTACACTCTTAACTAGTACTGCTTACTCAAATTGGTTTTCTATTTTTGGCTAAACCTTGTCAACTCAATCAAGTAGAGTAAGGAGAGGGGGGAAACCTTAACAAGTATCTCAAAGGTATATATAAATATCCTTCTCTAAAGGAAAAACCTCTTCTGCTCTCAATAAGTTGAGATCCCTCTTCTACCTTATGAAATAAATAAGTGCATATGCACAATTCTTTGAACAAATGAAAATGAAATAAAGGGTGAAAGAAGAGAAAGGCTTCCTACGCAGAGAGGTGAAGCAAGTAACTCCACCAGGGTACTGTCTAGGCTCGCTGGCAACAGAGCAATGCTTGTGTTCCTAAAGTGACTCAGTCGGGGTACTGTCTAGGTCTGTTGGCAGCGGAGCAACACCAAATATGAAACTAAAACTCTAATAGTCTATTTTACTTGTGCATCTATATAGCCCTCATCCCCAATCGAAGCAACTCAGTTTGACTTGGCATGGTATGTGTGTTACCGATAAAGAGAAGGGTACGGACTACATCTTTAACTCAAGCTAAGTGAAGAAGCTATGATAATAGAAGAACTGAATAATACTTCTGGAAGAGTTAGACTCGCTTTGCATGAGACAAGTTCCATACAGAGAGTTGGAGTTCTACCAGCGTGTCACCAATGTTGTAGCGGCTACAACCACCCTCCAAAATTTTTCCTATGCATCAATTTTGGAGCCTTCCTTTTAAACCACAGCAACTCATCTTGCACTGATCCAGGTATTCATGCTTAAACTGAACCTTATCCTTTCATTTTTGCTTGTGTTTGATCGCTTAGTTAATTTTCTGACCCACAAGCCGATCTCTTGACTTGGTCCCACAACAGTTTTGGGCTTGCCTCATAAAACTGTGGAATTATTGAGGGAAATTGGCCTTGTCGTTGGGAATTGCGCAGTCCCAAATGCTAGTGAGGCTTGAGATTTGGAAATGCACAATCATGGAGGGGAAGCCCAGCAATGAGCCTAGAAATTGAGCAGACCTTACTATGCTCAGAAACTGCACAGTGCATGAGTCGGAGAGTTTCCCAGTCCTTCCCAGAACTGTGCAATATTTCGGGGCAATGCATGGTAGTTTTCCTGAAAAAAGAAAAAAATGAAAAAAATAAAAATCATCCCTAAAAAATAGGGATCTAATTTTAGTAACCCGAAGGAGGCACATGCATTATTTTTAGAAATTATCGCCAAGTGTCATTTTTTCCTTGATTTTAGGCGTGTGCATCATAAACCCTGACTTGACCAAATATATTCAATTGGTGATGCTAGAGCTCATTTTCACACTCGATCTTGGAGCTCTAGCATTCCCAAGGAGATCAAGGAGCCTTCGGTGTGATAATCGTCGCTTTTCCAGGTGAGTTTTTTTCTTTTCTCATCTTTTGCTACTTTTTCTGTCGCTTTGTGTTGTTTAGATTGTGTGACTTTTGTTTCATTTGTATCTTTGCACGAATATTGGTGTTTTAACGTGTTTTAGCTTGTAGAAGTGTTGTTTCAAGTTATAGATTATCTTTCCCAAGTGTCGCATGAGTTTTCCCATTTGCACCAACAGTCGTTGTTACGACGACTCTCTTCATATGCTTCATTTTCCTTCAGTTTAACCAATTTTTGCACTTATTTCACATGCATGAATCAACACTTAGTTAGATCTACACTCCCCATCACACCATCTTTCAAATCTGTTTGTTTTTCACACTCCCCTTGGGCAGATTTGGGTCCATATCTCACTATGCACACCTAGCTCTGCGCAATCTGGAGACTCAAGCCTTTGGCTTCGCTTCTAGAATTACACAGTGCCTAGCCTAGGTTGGCTCCAAATGTGCACTATGAAATTCCAGGAGCCAGTCTCCCAGCTTGACCACTAAGACTGCACAAAGCACAGTCTCTCCCAAGCCTTGGGCTAGACTGAACTACGCATTGCGCAGTTCCAATCATCAAACTCCCACACTGACTGTTAGGACTGTGCAATGCATAGTTCCCAAAGTTAGTCAGCCACCACTATCAGTCAAAACTGTGCAATCCTTCCCATCATGAGCCCAATTTGCTGCTTGATCTTGTCTTGAAGTTGTTTTTCTTTTAGATGATATTTGCTTGCCATGGGTGTCCTCATTGTCCCACAGCTACAACAGTTGTTGAGCATCTCTCTAAAAGTCACAATTAACATGGAATACAAGAGAGTTTCATCAAAGGAAACCACCAAGAGTAGTACTGGGGAAGCAGTTGAGCAAATATCAGTGGATTTACCAATATATGCAGATACTCAGTTGTTTATTGAGAAGGGAACAACACTAACATGGAAGAAAATCAAAGACACTTTTGCAGAGGACTTCAAGGTAGACTTAGAAGACTAGCAGGTTTATCTTAGCATCCAGCGGTCAGGGTTATACAAGGTTTCATGCAGATATCTCGCCTTCCTATGTACGAACATCATATGCTTGATTGTCTCACATATGGATGAACATACTATGACATTGAGCAGTGCCAATGGGAGAGATCTTGCCACCAACAGGGCAGAGAACTTTTAGCAGATGTATCACTTTCCTGAGCCAGTGAAGCGTTTGGACTCACTTTTCTATTCTGCCCATAGTTGTGTGAAAATGAGAGACATTGTTAAGTGTTGGGTGAAATAGTAGTCGAAGTTTAGACAAACACCCACCCATGTTTACAAGACGAAGTCCCTCAGGAAGGCTTACCAATTCTTGATCATCTTTTCCTGTAGAGTATATGGTCAAGGGAACACAGAGACCTTTCCTGAAGGGTGGGTAGTCTTACTGGACCAATTGGTGAATGATGGGAGGCCATTCAACTGATTGGATATTTTGGCTCATCAGTTGAAGACCCATGTGGCTAAGGCTTGGAATCTGCCAAAGAATGAGAAAGCAAGGTTTGACATGTCTGCATACTTACTGGATGCAATATGTGCCAGCAACAGTTCCTTGGCATGATATGGACATGGACACCAGAAGAGGTCGTCGTCAATATCTGTTGAAAGTTTCTTTCTGACTGCAGCTATCGAGGAGTGATGGCAAGGCTAACTGGTCATTTTATCATCCAGTTGTACAAGCTTATATTTGAGAAAGATCCACCTTGCATGTCCCGATAAGCAATGGAGGTGATAGTAAACATTGTAGATTGGTATGCCTCACCACGTGGCACCTTCATTAGAGTGTTTGGTAGAGAGAAGCCTCTACATGTTCTACCAAGGTATTTCATTGACAAACTAATCATGCAAGAAGTCTCATGCCACCTCGCTATAGGGTTGTCAGCAGGACTGCATAGGAAGAATAAAGTGCCATGACCTACTCTTCCTTTGTGGATCATATTATACGAGATTAAGGGGTTGAAAGATGCATATATCAAGGCTAAGGACGTATTTAAATTCGAGTTTGGAACCAAGGAATTTAATATGTATGATCCCCACGGTATTTTCAAAGACCAATGTACGAGATTTTA
Source organism: Pinus tabuliformis (assembly GCA_031772625.1). Lineage (NCBI taxonomy): Eukaryota > Viridiplantae > Streptophyta > Pinopsida > Pinales > Pinaceae > Pinus > Pinus tabuliformis. Next base: position 655,294,251 of record CM062812.1, read on the forward strand.
CTTTCCGTGGATCCACAGGACATGTCATTGGCCAGAGGAGGATCCTTGGAGGTACTGCTACAATGCCTCCAAACTCTATGAGATGATCAATATAGCAAAATATTGGAATGATTCTCTATAGACACCAACAGTTCTAGAAGCAACAGTAACATCAACATAAGGCAACAACCCAGTGCAGGACAAGAGAAAGAGGAAGGTTGTTGAGAATCCAAACTGAGGGCAAATCTTCAAAATGAAGGCAGATCATATCCTTGAGAAGGAAGCTTTGTAAGCTAAATCAAAGAGGGAGCAGTAGATGAAGATAGAAGAGCGGAGGAAGAGAGAAAAGCAGAGGCTGCAAGAAGTAGAACTAAAGTTGCAGGAGACGGAGAAGAAGCTAAAGGAAGAACAAGAGTTGAGGAGGAGAGGAAGAGAAGGGGATCATAAACACAAAGAATAAAAAAGGCAAGGCACAAAGATAGAGGAATCAACACTGATATAGGTTGATGAGACCGAACATCCAGCAGCTAAGGAAGAGGGTGAACAGATGCGGGATCAGGAGCGTTCTCAGCATATTGAGCAATTGATTGAAGTGACAGAAATGGAGTTGGAACGTGAGTTGCGGCAAGAAGACACTGACCTGATGCTGAGAGAACCACAAGTCATCCTTAAGTCTCCACCACCTCCAGTGTTAGAACCAACCCCGAGTGAGCAAGGAGATGTTGTTCTCCTTGATGATGATCTGGTCATGGATGTGTACAATCTATCATTTGATGAGTTGCAAAAGAAGATTATACAGGCACGAAGGAAGCACTTTTGGATGATCACGCATCACCTGCATTCATCAAGGAAAGGGTGATAGTTTCAGACACCAGGAAGCATCAAACTACCATTGCCCAAGCCATCTTGGCCTATGCAGGAGCAACAAGCTCAAATGTTCAGTATCTCACGACTAAGAATGAACAATTGGTAAAGAACTTGCAGGTTGCAAGGAAAGAGGCAGAACAACTCCAAGCATTAGCTTATAATGAAGTTTTCAAATTGGGGGAGTTGAAGACAGTGATACTTGTTGAAGTATGAACACTTGGTGACACCATGCAGAAGCACTATGATGGTTTTGTTACCGTGCATAAAGCATTTGTTTGTGTGCATGGACTACAACAGTGAAGCAAAGATTTTGTTCAAACTCTCAAGAACATGCATGCTTCCATCACCCATGTGTAATAGTGGACAATGTAGTACAAAATGGCCCTGCTTGACTTAGAGAAGAATATGAAGCCACAGGCAGAGCTGGAGAAAGTGAAGGTTTGAATGTTGATCCAGAACAATGAGCATCTTGCCTCATACATCAGCAACATACAGGCTTCATATGTTTGGTTGTACAGTAGTTTAGATTTCATGGTGAGAAAGCACTATATTGCATCAATTGGTTCCCTCACTCATGCTAAACCTGAGAACCAAGTCCCGCTAGAGATCGATGAGTACTTGGAGTAGCTAAGATGAGAGGCCACTAGAGAGGACTCAAAGCTGAATGCAGACAACATGCATAAGTACATCGGCGGTTCTTCAAGATCAAGACCATGTTTCTCATGCTTCAGAACGTGTTGGATACAGGTTCCAATACCATATACTTGGATGCCATGGAGGCTAGATTCTGCTTCCAAAAAGACACCATCAAACAGTTTGGGGACACCATCACACAATACCAAGATTGGCGTTGATAAGTGACCGAGAAGCATCGAGTGGAGGTTGTTGAACTGGACTTTCCCCAAACTCCAAATTCATAGTATTGTGTCTTTTTAGGTTGTACCATACCTATTTTGTCTTATATGGGTACATGTGGAAAATGTAATATTATTTGTAAATATGTTGTAAGTGAAATTATAAGTGTCAATGTTGGAATATGAAAAGTCATTATGTAATGTAATGTGTCATTTAGTGAAGAAGTTGATGAGTCATGAGGGAAGTCAAAGAGTCACAAAGGGGAATGTCAAGGGTCACCCCACCCTTTGTTATAAATAGAACCTCATAACTCATAAAACAGACTTTTGGGAGCCAAGCTTTTGGTTAGGCTTAGGCTTAGAGAATGCTTGGGAGTATTGTGAGGATCCTTGGATTCTCGATAGTGTAGAGTGAGTGTACTTCTTTGGAGGAGATTCGTGTGTTATTGACTATAATGTTCCACTATTGGGGCTCGTGGTCGTCAATGGTGTACGTATGGATGGAACTTTCACTTATAATAATAAAATCATAGACAGCACACTTTCATGCATATGTTGTTAATATAGTAGGGCTATTCTTATTGTATTGGAAATGTATGTTATTCAACTTACGCATATGCTTATGAACTACTTTGTATGCATTTGTATGAATCTTTTTGAATGCATGTTGTTGGATTAACTCATCACTTTAAATTATGGACTATTCTGCATTTTAGCTTGTGATGTCATTTCGCTCGTGTTTTCCTTTTAAGATACGTACTATTACAGGATTTTATGGGGTGCACCTCCTTTTCCCCTCCGTGTGTTACAACCTTCATGCAACGCACTTGACTCTCCGTGGGGTCACACACTTTCTCTCACCCAAAGTTATCATATTTTCCTCTGTGTGTTACCACAGTCAAGGCATTACACTACCGCCCACTGTTGGGACTCCTACTCCAAAATTGTGAGGTCTAGTTGGGACTTCATATCAGGGAGATCCCCTGAATGTTGGCAAGTCCAGCATTGTCAACAAAACACATAACTTAACCAACCTTTAGAGTAACCCATCCTGGAGATGGTAGTCAACAATGTTTTCGCCATTTTGCACATGACTTTGACTATGAAACTACTGATACACCTCCTTGAATTCCTCATATTCTAAATATGCCTCTCTATATGAATCATGGGTGAATGGCTCTAGTTGCATAAGAGTCCCCAAATATGTAGTCTTTGATGTGGGAGGCCTTGAAACCATATCGGCCAACTTGTTTGTGTTACCCTTCTTATACTTGATCACCAAATGAAATTGCTATAAAAACCCCATCCACTTGCATGGTCTATTGTAGCTTACTCTAGGCCTGCAAGTATTGTAATGGAAAGTGATCTATGTGAATTACTGTCTCCTTTCCCATCAGATAGTGATTCTAATTCTTCACATCTTGCACCACGGCATAGACCTCCTTATCGTAGGTAGGGTAGTTAAGAACTTCCCCATGAAATACTTCATAATGTTAGCAAACAAGCCTTCCTCCTTGCATCAAGACAACTCCCATATCATACCCACTCGCATATGTATCCACTTCAAAGGGCCATTGAAAGTTTGGTAATGCCAGAACTGGTGGTTGACTGATCTTCTTCTTTAGCTTCTCGAAAGCCTTCTACTCACATTTTCCCCACTGGAAACTCTTACCACTTGTTGTTATGGCATGGAGTTGTGTTGCTACTACTAAAAATGAGGCTATGAATTAACTCAGGGATTGTGTTGCTCCAATGAAACTCCTAACCTTAGAAACAATAGTAGGCACTGGTCATTTCATTATGGCCTCCATCTTCGAAGGATCTATCTTCAGCTCTCCTCCATTGATCACACACCCCAGATACACCAAAGATTGTTGTGCAAACTCACATGTCTTGAGATTTGATAGCAGTTGGTGTTTCTTCAATGTTTCCAGCACCTATGTCAAATGTGAAATATGATCCTCCCAGGTAGCACTATATACTATAATATCATCTGGATAGACAATAACAAATGAATTTACAAAAGATTGCAGTATATCATTCATTAATATCATAAACATAGTTGGTGCATTACATAGGCCAAACGGAATAACTAACCACTCATACAAATCTTGCCTAGTCATGAAGGCGGCCTTCCATGTATCTTCTTCTTTGAATCGAACCTGGTGATATCTAGACTTCAAGTCCAACTTGGTGAAATACTTTGCTTTTTGCAACTGATCTAGCAGATCGTCTATCCTAGGAAGGGGGTATCTGTTCTTTAGCGTGATTTTATTCAACGCATTGTAATCTATACACATCTTCCAAGTCCCATCCTTCTTTGGCACAATGATGATGGGTGACCCACATGCTGATGTACTTAGTCGAATGACACCCTATTCTAGTTGTTAATGCTGCAATTGTTTCTTCGCCTCACTTTATTATATAATAAACTACTTGTACAACCCAATATTTGGCAATGGGGAGTCTAGCAATAACTGGATCTCATGCTCCACTTCTCTCTCAGGTGGTAAGCCTTTAAGTTCTCAGAACACATCCTTGTATGCATGTAACAACTCCTCTAATTTTTTTTCTATTTCTTAGTACACCCCGCCATGGATGCATTGCCTCTTCTTGACTCCTCTTTAGACTGAATTTCTCTTAAAAACAATAAAACATACTTCTTGTTGGAACTAATCAATTTTGTGGCCTCGTTGGCACTTACTAGTGAAATTTTCGACTTTCCTTTGTGTGCATTGATGATGAACGATTTTCCATCCTTGATGAGTCAGTACGGGTTAGCTCTCCTCATGAATATTGCATCATGCATGTACATGTATGGACTTCCAAACACGACTCCACATACATCAAGGGGAACCACATCCATATCTACTTCATCAATAAAATCGACACTTATAGCAAATCTATTTTTTCGCTGTTTTGTTACCTTCAGCTCTGCATCCTTATTTACCCATCCCACTGGTTATGGGTTTGGATTATCACGAACTTCCAGTCCTAACTCCTTGACCAACTCTGCTGCAATGAGATTCATCTTCGATCCTGAGTTAAACAGAGGATCAATCATTGTCTTCTTGACCTGTATCTTTATATGGAATGGTTTCGTCATTTATTTCTCTTCCTGTTGTTGAAAGCTACTCAGATTCACCTCCTTTCGCACTGATGTACGGACAATATTCTCAACCATGTCTGAGTTGATTTTAAATTGGTTGCTTGAATTAATGGCCATGAGATTCTTCTTCTTATTATGTTTCTTCTTGTTATTCAGGTATAGGTCTGGATGCAACTTCCATCACTTCTCCTTTGTATGGCCATCAATGTTGTAGTGATTCCAGTGGTTGCTAGGATCTTTTCACTAGTGTGATGTGGATGTCGCCTTTTTATCTTTCCCACTTTTTTCTTCTTCTTTCCCTCCTTATAAGCTTCATGTTTCTCCTTCTACTTCGATCCACTTGATTGCGCTCTTTTCAGGCCTATGTTCTCCGAGTATTGTGCCTGTAAACAAGCCTCATCCATCGATTTTGGCTTGAACAACATCACTTTCTCATGCATATGGCGATGCAAACCCCCCAAATACTTGAGGAGTACATATGGGTTATTTGGAGAGATACCCATCATTATAGCCATCTTTCTGAATTTTGTGGTGTATTCTTGCACGCTTTGGCCCGACATTTTCCTAAAGTAATGCCACTAGATCCACTAGTCCTCTACATACCCAATTGCATAAAATTGTGACTTAATTGTTGGGTTGTGTTATATTCTTTCCATGACTAGCCCACGTAGTTAACCAGGGGGTTAGAGGGGGAGCAGAGCCCCCCTTCGTTGCGCCGATTGTGTAGAGGGAGGCGAGGGGTTGGGTCACAGGGGGTTTGAGGCATACCCATAACCCCACTTTATGGGGTCCGAGGCAGCACCCTGGAAAATTTTGGTTTTGGACCCTATGTTAGGTTGGGCGGACCCACCTATGGTTTTGTGCATGATTTTCGCACATGTTTTTTGTACGCAATGGTTTTCGGTCCATGGTATTGGATGCTTCGGCATGTATAAATATGTATTATAACATTGAAACGAACATAATGAAAAATCAAGCTGGTAGTCCCGGTTTTGGGATCCAGGGGAAAATCTCTGTGTATATGTGTTTTATGTGTTATTCTCTCACATTGTTTATTTTATGTGTTTTAGAATTCGTATGCAGGTAATTTCTATACGGGGTTAAAACCTACATTTGGTATTAGAGCATTTTTGGCTTCAAGGGGACACCTTTGTTGCTGAGGGGTTTCGCTCGGGCCTGTGGTAGACCATGTTCAGTGGGAGATCTGCGAGATCAATTCTGATGGTGAAAGAAAATGGTGAGAAGTGGAACGATAGAGGTCGAGAAATTTAATGGTCAGAGTTTTGAGTTGTGGAAACTCAAGATGGAGGATCTGTTGGTAGATAAAGATCAGTGGACCGCGGTAGATCTGGGTACTAAACCAATGGGAGTTTCTAATGAAGAATGGAAGAAGTTGGATCGGAAGGCAAAGAGCACAACACAATTGTGTGTCTCAGAATCAGTATTGTTGAATGTCTCAAGGGAAGCTACGGCGAAGGCTTTGTGGGACAAGTTAGGGACTTTGTACCAATCTAAGTCTCTGGTGAATAAATTGTTCCTGCGGCAAAAGTTGTATAACCTGAGGATGAAAGATGGAGACTCGATGACAGAGCATCTGAACGCATTTAATACTGTGGTAATTCAGTTAGCATATGTTGATATTAAAATTTCAAATGAAGATAAGTGCATCAGTTTGTTGTGTTCTCTACCAGATTCATGGGATAGTCTGGTTATTGCAATAGGTAGCAATGCAACTGCCTTGCAGTTTGATGAAATAGTCTCATCCTTGCTGACGGAGGAGATGAGATGGAAAAATATGGAGAGCCAGAATGGTGATGCCTTGTCTTTATGAGGACGGTCCCATAACAGAAACAAAAATAAGTCATCGAGTGGGAAATCTAAATCTAGAGGGAGATCGAAATCTCCAGGAAAACCTGTAAAGGAAGGAAGGGCACTACAAAAGGGACTGTAAATCTAAAGCTCCTGACAAAGGAAAGGGATCTGATGATGTTCCTTCTGCAGAGACAAAAACCACCTCAGATGAAGGTGGGGATGTGTACTTGGCTTCTTCAAGTACACATGTAGATCATGAGGCATGGTTGATTGACTCAGGTGCATCCTTTCACTTCACTCCCCATAGAGAGTGGTTATACAAGTATGAGAAATACGATGGTGGTGATGTCTTCTTGGGGGATGACAGGAAGGCTAGAATCGTTGGTCATGGAAAAGTAAAATTGAAGTTGCAAGGTGGAAGGGTTAGAACACTTCCGGGTGTTCTGCATATTCCTGCACTGGCCAAAAATCTTATTTATGTAAACAAGTTGGATGATGTAGGTGTAAAAATAGTGTTCGAGAAGGATACCTGCAAAATGGTTAGGGGAGAACTGGTATTGATGTGGGGAGTTTGAATTGGAACTTTGTACAACCTGCAAGGTAGCACTGTTATTGATGGGTGCAACAGTTCTGTGGTCCCTGAAAGTGGAGCAGAAAATCTAATGGTCTCTGGAGAGAAAACCATGTTGTGGCATCAAAGGCTTGGACATATTGGAGAGAAGGGCCTTCGAATACTTCATGGTAAAGGTATGGTAGAAGGTATGAGTAATAGCTCTTTGGATTTTGATTTCTGTGAAAATTGTGTATATGGGAAGAAAAATCGAGTGAGTTTCCCCTCTGGTAGTAAGAGGGCGAAACAGATATTAGAACTTGTGCACAGTGATGTGTCTGGACCTATGAAGGTTCCATCACTGGGTAAGTCTGTGTACTATGTATCATTTATAGATGACTTCTCAAGGAATACATGGATATATTTCCTTAAAAAGAAATCTAAAGCCTTTGACAGGTTTAAAGAATTTAAGGATCTCGTGGAAAATCAGACAGAGAAGAAGATAAACGTGTTGAGGACAGATAATGGTGGAGAGTTTTGCAGCAAGGAATTTGAAGAATTCTGTAAGAAGTGTGGTATATCACGACAGAAGACTACTCCATATACACCTCAGAAAAATGGAGTTGCAGAAAGAATGAATAAGACGTTAATGGAAAGGGCAAGAAGCATGCTCAGTGGTGTCGGGTTAGGACAGGAATTCTGGGCAGAGGCGGTGGATACTGCATGTTACCTGGTCAACAGGTCACCCTCATCAGCGTTGGAGGATAAGACTCCATAAAAGGTATGGACTGGTAAGAAACCCTCTCTTTCACATCTAAGGGTATTTGGATGTGATGCATATGTACATGTTCCAAGGAGAAACGAACCAAGTTGGATAGTAAATCTGAAAAGTGCATCTTTATTGGGTATAAAGATGGTTTAAAGGGTTATAAGCTTTGGAACCCAGTCACACGGAAGGTTGTGTATAGTCGAGATGTGGTGTTCAGAGAGGTAAAATATGTTATTAAACATGAAGTCCAACCAAAGGAACCTGAGAAGATAGATCTTGAGCTAAAGGAGGAAGAATCAGACTCCACAGTAGAGGAGGAATCAAAAGATGAAGAGCCACAAACTTCGGCTCTGAGAAGATCAGTTCAAGAAACAAGGTAGCCAGAAAGGTATAGTCCATATGCTTTCTATTCAAATTTTGCTTTGTCTATTACTAATGATGATCCTAGAACTGTGAAGGAAGCAGTGGATTCAGAGCATAGAAAACTCTAGAAAGAGGCCATGGTTGATGAAATGGCATCTTTGCACAAAAATGAGGCTTGGGATCTGGCGGAGTCGCCGGCTGGAAAGAAACTCATTGGCAGCAAATGGGTGTTCAAAAAGAAGACAAATGCAGAAGGAAAAGTGGAGAAATACAAAGCTCGATTGGTAGCAAAAGGTTATTCCCAGGTGCCGGGAATTGATTTTGGTGTTATTTTTTCTCCTGTTGCCAAGGTAACTTCTATTAGATTACTTTTATCTGTTGTTGTTGCTTTTGATTTTGAGGTAGAACAGATGGATGTGAAGGCAGCATTTCTTCACGGGGATCTGGAAGAGGAAATCTACATGAAGCAACCTGAAGGCTTTGTGGTGAAGGGTAAGAAAGAACTAGTATGCAAGTTAAAGAAGTCTCTGTATGGGTTAAAACAGTCACCAAGGATGTGGTGTCAAAAATTTGATACATTTATACGGGGACTTGGCTTCACAAAAAGCAAAGCAAATCACTATGTGTATTTTAAATTAATTGGTGACCATGTTATTTATCTGGTCTTGTATGTGGATGATATGTTGCTCGTTGGAAATACTGCAGAGGTTTAATATGCAGGATAGTAAACCGGTGAAGGTTCCTATTCCTGTAGGTGTGAGGTTATCTACTGAACAGTGTCCCAAGACACGAGAAGAGGAAGAGGACATGTCCCGTGTTCCATATGCAAGTGCAGTCTGTAGCCTGATGTATGCAATGGTCTGTACTAGACAAGACATTGCACATGCAGTGGGAGTATTGAGCAGGTTTATATCAAAACCAGGAAAGGAGCATTGGAAAACAGTGAAGCGAGTTTTTAGGTATTTGTGTGGCACTAGTGATTATGGTTTGTGCTACCAAGGAAGACCAGGATTGGACAGAGTGTTGGATATTCGTGGCTTTGTTGATGTTGATTGGGCTGGAGATCTGGATCAAAGAATATCTACAAGTGGGTATGTGTTTAACCTATTTGGAGGTGTAGTCAGTTGGATGAGTAAGAAACAATCTGTAGTGGCATTATCAACTACAGAGGCAGAATACATGGCAGCCACTCATGCAAGCAAGGAAGTAGTTTGGTTGCAGAGATTGTGTTCAAGTCTGGGGTTAGTACATGAAGCTATAAGGATAGACTGTGACAGCCAAAGTGAAATTTTCTTGGCAAAGAACCCCGCATATCATTCAAAGACAAAGCACATTGATGTTCAGTATCACTTTGTGAGGGATATGATCGAAGACAAAAAGGTGTTGCTGGTAAAGGTGGACACTTTGAAGAATACTACAGATGCATTGAAAAAATTTGTGAGCTCTGAGAAGTTCTCTTGGTGTAGAGAGACAATGGGCATTTCAGGGATAGAAAAATGGCTAAGCTCTCTTGTGTTCCCCTGTGGAAAGAAAACAACAAGTGGGATAATGTTGGGTTGTGTTTTTCCATGACTATCCCACATAGTTAACTGGGGGGTTAGAGGGCGGACGGAGCCCCCCTTTGTTGCGTTGATTGTGTAGCGGGGGGGTCACAGGGGGTTTGAGGCATACCCGTAACCCCACTTTATGGGGTCTGGGGTAGCGCCCTGGAAAATTTTGGTTTTGAACCCTATGTTAGGTTGGGCGGACCCACCTATGGTTTTGTGCATGATTTTCGCACATGTTTTTTGGACGCGATGGTTTTCGGTCCATGGTATTGGACGTGATGGTTCTTGGTCCATGGTATTGGATGCTTCGGCATGTATAAATATGTATTATAACATTGAAAGGAACATAACGAAAAATCAATCTGGTAGTCCCAATTTTGGGATCCAGGGGAAAATCTCTTTGTATATGTGTTTTATGTGTTATGCTCTCGCATTGTTTATTTTCTGTGTTTTAGAATTCGTATGCAGCTAATTTCTGTATGGGGTTAAAACCTACATTAATGAGGGTTTTTAAATCCTCCCACTTAGTCATTGGAGGTTCTCCCTCCGACCTTGGGGTTTTTGTGTGGCTCTCCCACCAAGTCAGTGCATGGCCCTCTAATTTCAGTAGCGTGAATGAGATATTTTTCCCTTCCTCGATCTGATGGATGCTTAAATAACTTCTAGTTGCTACAACCAGTGATTTAGCTTCAGAGCGTCAATTTGATCGTGGTACTGCTTGATATTGACTTTTGCTTCCATTTTGAACAAGGGTTAATTCACGGCACTCGAACTGGGTTGATCTTTCTCGAGTTCTTTCTTTAGTTGGTTCTTCTTGTCTTCCTGATCTCTCGATCCCCCTTCTGATTTTTCCTCTGCATTCGAACCCCCATCTTCTCCAATATCCCCAGATTATTTCTTAGGGCCATTATGAGGAAGTTTACATTGTAGTTTATATCTGCAACTTGTTGTTCGAGCTGCGAAAACCTCACCTTTGTAGGATCACAAGGTTCATCTACAGATTCATTGCTCATGATTAAGGTTTTACGATTTTCGGCCCTGCCAATCTAGATCCCTACAATCTCCACAAAATACCCAAATAAACTCGATCTGATACCAAATGATCTATAAACTATCGTGGATATTCTACTGGACAGTTCATCACAACATTTCTAATAATATTATATTAAAACTCTAAAAATTAAACACTATTACAGTTTATTAAACTTTAATATCTATGAATTGAATTGTAATTAGTGCATGCATGTGAATGGAAATTATGCAGAAAAGTAGAGAATGAAAAAATAAGCACACACACACAAGACACAATATATGCTCTCTAGGAAACCCTTTCGAAAGAAAACCCAACTGGAAGGTGAGGCTGCTTCGCTCTCTTTTTATGTCTGTAAATATGGTTGCAGGTACAAAGAAGTAATGCCTGTGGCACATGGGCTGCTATAGTGCACAAATCCTTTCTGTGTGCTCTACCTCCTATCTCTCTTTGCTATCTTTGTTCAGCTATGGAACAAAATTCTCTCGAAAAGAATGGAATGCCTCTTCCTCCTAGTGGCCCAGTTATAACACAGCTTGATAACCTACTAGTAGTTAAGTTTGACTACATCAACTCTTAACTAGAGTCACAAAATAGACTCTTCTAGATTCTTTTACATCACAAACATGCAGCTATCCCCTTTTACATGAATAATGGGGGCTAACGTGGCATGCTCCCAAACTATAAGTGTGAAAACAAGAAGGTCAACTTCTAAGTAGCATAAATTTTGCATACAGACTCTGATTGACATGCTTCCTACGCTATTGGAAAGGTATTTATGTGTAGAATAGTGTGAAAAGTTTCATGGGTGCCACTATGTGTATTAAAATTGTGACCATAGTAAATTTCATTGGACTTGTGACAATATGTTGTCACATTGCAGTCATATGTTGTCACACATTCTAATATGAGATTATCATCGCAAGTCCGACATTATATTGCTACATTGCGACAAGATACCATCCCAAGTTTAAAAGATGTGGCTATTGTCACAAATGTGACAAACATTGAGGGGCCTAGTTAAAAAATAAAGAAAATTTGATAATTTCCTACTAATTTTGACAATATATTAAATTTTATCAAAATGTTCAAATATTTCATTGTAAATAATCAACATATGCACTAGTGACTTTACCCATGATCATTTTCACTCAACTTTTAATGTTAACCTAATCTATAGAACTTTACCTTCCTACTCATCCACTTAACAATCCATACTTTTCAATAGTATGGATTTCTTTTACCAAGAGAGTCTTCTCTTGCACCCTTATTTCTATGAGAACCATGTGCCATATAGCCTCCCATGGAGGCAACCATACAGTGTTAAATATTACCTAAAAAAGTCAATTAAACCTTATTATCTACTTATTATCCTAACTAATCTATGAATGTATCCCCAAGTGATACGGTCATCATACACAAGCACATTCCTTGTTCATCAACTGACTTCATGTTCCATGCCCTACAACATCCCAAATATATTTTCTTCAAGGCACCAATCCTTAGGCATCCAGGTCACCTATATTGGAACTAAAACCAAGGCCTTCTAACTCAAGACTTTCCATTTTGCACACCTAGTGAAAGGGCTATTTCGCATCCCTAACATAACCAATTTCAACAATTTAGGCCTTTTTACTATTTACCACTTCCAATATTCAAGGGAATATTTCATATAGCCACATCATGCTTCTAAGGATGAAATCATTCAACGATATTTTGTTATGGCCAATGGCAGAGAACCCTTTTGTGGAGATATATTCCTTAACCATTCCAACGCATCCACAACCTTCAGAATAATGTTGCTAGGCAATATCCACATTTCCTTAGCCATTATAAGGCATCCATGACCTTTAAAATAATGTTGCTAGGCAATATCCACATTGCCCAAAATTCTTGCAAGTCATATCTCTTGCTCCTTCAACTAAAACACCCTAAATTGGATCCACTCATGCATATCTATATCTCAATAATGCATTTCGTCATTGCTCGAAATATTCCTTCCAACAATGTACTTCCAGCATTACTTCAATTATATCTTAATTCTTGCATACACCCATACTCATGTGTCTATCATGTATGCAAGTGTACTCACTACACTTTTTCATCCTTTTATTCTTCTTTCTAATTCCTTTATCAACACCAATAATAGGATTCACATCTTTTTACACCACCTTTCTCAAGGCACAACTTCCAAAACATGACTCTCCATTCCAAGGAAGCACTCTTTGACACATAGTTGTTCCATTCTAAGAAATATAACCCTCTATCCAAGGTTAAATTTGGGCAGTAGCACTACTACCAAACATAACCAGCAAAAATAATAAATAAAATAAATAAATAAATAAAATTTACTCCAAAATCATCCTTGTGGTGTATTTCTGGCCTTTAAAGCTTGGTGTTTGAACCACATTTTTATGACCAGTTATAACACACACTAATTATTAAAAAATAAAATTTATAAATATAACCAAAATTTAGATAAAGAATGACAATAAACAGAACTTGAATCATGATTTCCATGCTATGGTTTAATTTTTTATATTTATAACATAACCATATAGTCTACTTTGGGAGATGGATTACCAAAAATTCACCTCCCTTCAACCATTTTAAAACTCATTTATAAGACCACTATTGTATTCTTCTCATCGGCAACTTTGGAACAATATAAATTTCAACAAAATGTGAAATCTAAACACCAAGTTATTCCATTTAGAAGGTTTAGTATCCATGTCATTTCCACATGGCAGACATGTGACAACCCTCTTCCCCCATGATACCATTTCACAATGTCACATCATCTAACATGTGGGGCACATGTGGTAACCCCTAGCCACATGTCACTTCCATATATTGCCACATCCATAACTAAAAACATCAAGCTATTCAATTTGTTAGAATTCTCATTAACTGAACCAACAAGAAAATGCACCACCGAGAAAAAAAAGAACTTGCACCTTCGCCTAGCCTGGTTGACGAATGTTTAGCAACAAGCACTTTTGCATCAAATGATGGATCTATTAACTAGGCACCTGGAGCTTCGAATATCCAACTCAACAGAAGAACACACCACTGAATAACTTAAGGTAGACTTCATGAGATTTAGTTGGTTCGATTGACGAATGACAATAGGATCCATTTATGTCAAGTAACATTTTGTTGACTATCCACTAGGAAAGGATTATCTTAGTCACATCTAAATCTAGGAAGAAAAAAAACAACCCTTTTCCAAAAAGCCAAATTTATGGATTAATAAGTTTGTCAATCAATAAGAATTATTCTATAGTAATGGAAACTAACAAATTATTGTCTGGATTCCATCTATCATATCTAGATATGGAAAATTATATTTTAAGTATATTTTCCCAAATATCCAAACATTGGGATCCCAAGACCCACTTCATCACCTCCACATCATTCCCACCACGTAATGTGACACAATCTACCATGACAGCACTTTTGCACTACAATTCCATGTAAACACGCCAAATTTGCATACCATTTCAACGTCATCAACCTCAAAATATTATTTCATACTTTGAGTTACATGGTTCCACGTGTCCTATCCTATTAGGATCTTGATCAAGGTTTTTCATAAAAACACAAATAAATTATAAATTTATGAACTTTTGGATCTATTAATAGATGATATATGAACGTTCAAATTCTATCAAAAAACATCCATGTTAACTGGTCCATTAGGAAATCACACCAGTGGAAGAAATAAAAAAAATAAACTTCTCAAATTTACAAGTATGGTTGACAAACTTCCACAAACGGGAGAAGTAGAACACTTTGTGAACTAATGATCTCGTTAACTAGCCCATTGGGAAATCTAAATACATATACTTCACAAGTTTACCTGGTCCAATGGTCCACATTTAAGCCTCCTTTGTGGCTAATCTCTTGGTCACAACCCCTACGATCATGTGTGACCAAAGGCTAAAAACCTCCCATCCCTAAATTTTACAAAATTGTAATGTTAAATTGTGATTATAGGATATATCTACAATTTGACGAGATTCAAAGGAATTACATGCTACAGCCATGTCTTATTTCAAAGTCAAACAGGATTTTTACTTCAATAATTATGTATGAAAGTGTTTTCTATTTATTATTCATAACAAAGAAATTTCTGGAATGTAGAATTTCAACAATTCAATGAATTTTATTAATATTTTAAATTCTAGAACAAGTAATTTTCATATACAAAGCTTATGAAAATAACATAAGGAAGGAAGGCAGAGATCACTAACAACTACCAAGAATGAAAATAGCAATTATACCATAATTTTTCATGCTAATAAGGGAACCAATGACAAAGTAATATAATAAGTGTTCCTTCTAATAGCATGTAACAATTTTAACAAGTTTAATAAGTCAAATTATAACCCAACAATTTCTCTATTCATTTACCCATAACATACAAAAAAAAATGATAACCAAACTAATATAATATATTAACAAAGGTATGGATAAAGATGTTTGAGTACGATAAGGATGATTAGCAACATCTAGTATATTAAGCCATTTTCACCCAACCGTGGGAAGTTCTATTGTAGAACTCCACCCCCTATCCAGGTATGATACCACAAGGGCGAAGTAATAATAATGGCTCTGAGTTTAGTATGCAAGAAATTCAATCAAGACAATTTTCACTGCTAAGTTTTTCAAAGGATAGAGCAACTATAGGTACCCATTTACATGTCTCTCATAACATACAAGGACCCTTCTCTACTTCTTAGTGCCTTAGAAGTCTCTTCATCTTATTCTTTTCAAATAATACATAGAAAGGTCTAGTTGATGTCACAAAACTTCTTTCAGATTTCCTAGTTGCATGGCTCTTCAGGAAAATAATGTTAATTTTCATTGTTTGTTTTCAACTATATCATCCTGATACTTTGTTTTTCTCTTGAGTCTTAGTCCAGTCTCTCCCACTTTTTTTTCCTCCCTTTCTACACCTTTTCCCCTATTCCAATTTTCCCTTTTATTTTCCCCGAGCAAGAAGTTCCCCACTACTACTTGTTCAAAGAATGTAGAGTAGAAACCTTACCAAAGTATAGGAGTGATGGCTTAACTTTGAGAAGTGGTTTTCTCCACTACTAATAGCTTTAATAAGGTAAAATGATGAGATAGAATAAATATGGAATGATAAAGAAATATCTTAGACCCCCTTGCTTTTCCTCTTTTATGGTATCACAGGCCCTAAAAGCACACATAATCTGTTGGTCTATGCCATCATCATTTTATTAACTAAAGTGTAAAATATTTGCAATGTTTACAATAACATGGTTATCTATCTAAATCATGGCGATCAGTGTGTGTGTGTGTGTGTTAAACAAGTTTAATTACAAATTTTTCTAAGGTGATGCATTGGATTGTTACAAATTATAGGGATCGTGTTCATTGAGATTGGTCCACCCATCATAACTCACTGATTAATTTTGATAATTTATTAGTAATTTTTCCATGGTTATCATTGATTAACATCACTATTTATTGTTAGGGTTTCAAAGCTAACTTTTCAGCAATAGTTTGGAGACTTTTGTCTAGCTCCAACATTCGTTTTTGTAATTATGGAACTAGTTTTACCAAATTTCATCTTCCAATTGTAGTTTTTTGGATATTTTTGGCTAGTAGCATTGCCCTAAGTGCTATGTAACTGAGGTTTCCAAAACTATTTTCTTTCTACAACTAATCTAAAGACTTTTTATAGACATTGCCTTAAGCATCACAAAACTAGAGTTTCTCAAATCATCTCTTGTTTAGTATTTGCTTTGATTTTAACCCACCTTTGAAATATCACTATAGTGATTAATCCAAAAGTTTGCTTGGTTCATCTCTTTTCAGGTCTCACTTCAATGTTTGGCCCAAACCTTTTTCATCATCGCCTGGGTTCAAAACTCTTATTTTTGTGTTTTCACTTATACAAAGGTTGTGTTTAGTTTAGGGTTCCTTGAATATATTTTGAACATATTTACCCTCTTTACAAGGCCAATGGTTTCCTTCTTATGGTTTTTCCTTTCTTCAAAATCCAACATTATATTTTTTTTTTTCATTTTGAACAATATTTTTTCTCAAAGTGCTTTTTCTTGCTATGGCTTGTGCTGCCTTATAATAAAAGCAATACAATGAACACTTTTTGGAAGCAATGGTACTATTTATTTCTTAGATATATTCAGAGGATTCTTTGAAGACTTCATGAAGCCTCCACATTAACTAAACCTCATGAACTTACAAAGAAAAAAAAAACTACATATTCGATGGAGCTACTTATGTTTAGGCAACTCTAAGTTCACCAAAAAAATATATATTCATTGTTTTTCACATAAACAATTGTGTCTTCAAGTCTTTTTTAGCTTGTGTTGAAGAGATTTTAGAACTCGTAGGAGTAATAGTGTTGGTGACACAGTTTATAGTATAAATCTAGCTATTCACTTTGCGTATGAGTTTGATCTATTGTTTTACTCTTGATCAAGGTATGACATCATCGATTTTTCATTTCATGTTTTTTGGTGCAAGTGTAGAGGCCCATCTTTCATTATGTTATCCATGTGGTCCTTTTGGTACATATTCTATATTTGATGTGATTTATATTCACAATCCTCTAAAATCATTTCCACTACCTCTTCCAAAGGATTCCTCTACAGATGAATCTCAACCTATTATGATCGATCGTTTATAATTTAATGTACGTCATGTTATTGATGTACCTTCCACAAATACTTCCTTTACATGTTGAATTTGAAGGAATCTTGTTATGTTGTGTATTTGGTAATGCATTTTGCATTTTCCTATTTGGCCTTACCTTTTCCAAGATGTGGTGATCTCCTTATGAACCCCGCCACATTTAGAGACACATTTTATGTCTCAGTCATTTGTGGTTTACAAGAATATGCTTCATTTTATTTTGATGCAAGCCCCCTTCTAAGTCATTGAAGTTGGTTCATACTGACATTTTCAAGGCTACAACTACTTGTTTTTGTGAAATAGTTGGGTATTTTCTCACCTTTATTAATGTAGTTTCTACTCACAATTCCATAGTTTTTCCCATTATTCTTTATAGATGTCTCTAAAAAATAATCTCAACATATTTAAATGGATTTCTTCCATCCATGGTATGATGGTAATCTTTTTTGGATGTACCACTCAACAACTTTGTGGTCAAAATCATTGTGTGTCACTCTTTGGACCTTAAGTGGATCCTTCTTCTAAACATATGTGATAGGCCACCTTCACCATTTTGTGGAACAATCTTGGTGTTGGAGATATGGCATATAGAGAAGGAGTATGTTTCACCATATGGTTCGTGTTTAAAGTAAGGGATGTAGTGAATAAGGTCACCCCAATTTCAAGTTGGGTATCCATACATTAATTCGCATTTGTATATCAACACATTAGAGGAAATGTCAGCTTAAAAGTGCCTATGAAATTTTCACGTACATAATATGTAAACCAATCAAAATCCTTCAAATTTAAAAAGATGTACATGTAAATATTTCAGAGGGAAAATAAAAAAAAATCTACTTTTTTAATTGTATTTTTGGCTTATCTCCTTATAGGTTTAGTCAAATTTAAAGTATAGACACTCGTTGGATGCGTAATTTAGAATTAAATTCCACACCCTAAATTCTGCATCCAACGAGTATCTACACTTGAAATTTGAGTAAACCTATAAAGAGATAAGCCAAAAATACAATTTAAAAAAATAGTTTTCTTCTTTTCCCTCCAAAATTTACAAATCTTATTTTATTATTTTTCCTTAAGAAGCCGCTTTTAGGTTCAAATTTCCTCTAATGAATAGTCAACCTAATTGATTTGGTATCTATAAACCTGCTAACATTTTGGGTTAAATGTTCATAAACCCAACTTCTTCATATTTTGGTCATAGCTAACATTTGCATTAAGTCATATATACATAAACCCACACTCATGTTTCACCATTTCTCTATACATCTCTCAATTCCACTTGAGGAAGGGTGGGAATGTTGTTGTAAACCTCACCTTCAACTATGGTCAATCCTCATTGTCATTAATGTAATTTAACAAGCATTAATGTGATCATTTGTTGTGTTGTTAGATTGTGGTTAAGGCCAGCCTAATCAACTTGGATATCTCAATGTAACAACCCCCTTGGGTGGTGCACCTGCTTGTGTTGCTTATTACCCCTATTGAGAGGATACCCTACTTGAGTTGTGTAGGCTCAAACATCATTTGTAATATCATATTATGCGCTCACGTGATCTTGTGATCATTATATATTCTGCAAACAATGTTATTTTATACAAGTAATTAAGATCACATGCATTTTCTTTGTCAATCTCTTGGTTATCATTATTATTTTCTCTCTAGCACATCTTTTGGACAACTTTAGTGCACTTGTTTAGTGTTTTTTTCTCCTACTTTTGAAATTGTTAGAATTTATTGTTTAATTCTAGTTGAACCCCTCATTTTCTTGTGATATTAAAAAAAACATAGCTCCAAGATTGTAACTCCAACTATATAAGCTCCCTTAATTTTGACGGGCATATCAATATTACTTTTAATGGCTAATAGTAAAAAGTACTCTATCATGTTTTATGACAATTAATATGGAAACATGACCTAGAGGAAGACAAGTTTAATGATTATCAAATTCAACGATTGTTGAAATTTATATTAGAATATACCAGTTCTTGATAGGTTTAAAATGTAAATTCCTTCTAAAAACAAGTAAGCATACCCTTATAAAACTTGGGAACATATTCAAGCATCCTCACCAAAAAGTATTTTGAAAGGTTTATCAAAGCTTCCCAATAATATAATTACCTAACATTGCTTCATTTAAACTCTCACATATAATTCCCTTCCTAATTTATGAGCACATGTTCTCAATTTCCATTGTTAATTTCACTTGAAGCTGATTTTTTGTTCTTTTAGTTCCCTAGACTTCTAAGTGATTTTTTTCAAAACAAGGTGATTTAACCCAATAAAACTTAGAAACAAATTCAGCTTCTCAACTGATAAGCTTTCCAAAAAAACTTTATCAAAATTTTACAACAAAGTGCTAGCCTATGATTGCTTCCTTTAAGCTGTCATATAGTCCACTTTCTAATTTATGATGTCATTTTACCAATTACAAATGTTGATTTGGTTGATAGTTGAAGTTTTCCTCTTTCAACTTTCATTTGTTCTACTTATGGCTTTAAGCCACTAATTTGTATTAAATTTCTTTGTTTATTAAAATTTTACTCCAAATAACGCTCTACTAATAGATTTTGTTGAACTTTAATAGATTTTGTTGAACTTGAAATATTTTTGTAATTTGTTTTTTTTATGAAAATTTCTTAACCTAAAGTTCCCTCAATTATATATAAAAACTTATTTAAACTTGACATTTTCAATAGATTATAAATTGCCTAAATTTATTTGTTAAAATATTGATTATAATAGCTACATATATTTTCAACCTACTATTTCTTAATAATACAATGGCCACCATCCTCTAAAACAAAACCAAATGCATTTTCAAACCACCATTAACTCAAACAAATGTCTTGCTCGAATAATTATTCATTAAATGCAAGAAAATCAGCTCACCTTTTTAGTAGGGTCATTAGAATGTAATAATTTACTGTTATGCTTCACCGTAATACAAAGAATCTAAAATTACTTTCCAACCAAAACCTCAAATGGATATATTTCAAAGTTCTTTTTGACCTCGAAATGAACGTTGTCTGCACTGATATTATTTGCAAATACCTGAATTCATTATTAAAAACTCTATTGTAAACTGGTGTACCATCATAAAATTAACGGTCTTTGTTATGTAGTATACTCATGAAAGACGGCTGGAGATAACCACCTATTTGTTTGCTTCACAAACAGCTCTAGTGTTGTTTCACAATACAGATAATCCCAGCAAAATAGTCAATTCGAGTCGAAGAGCTACAAGATGAGCCTGAGAAAACTTCAAACATACCTAACATAAGGCATGATTTTTTTTAACCATCATTAGAACTTCAAAAAAAATAGGATATGTTGTTAAAAGGTGTGCCTTTCAAAATAAGCACAAAGACTGATATAATAAAAAGGTTGAAAATAACGAGGGTGATAATGTGCTATAAATGTACAGGGTTGTATACTTTTATTTTTGGATTTTAGTACACTAATTATTTAATAACAGTATATATATAGTTTGTATTTATGACCTATGATTATGTATTGCTCAATAAAAATATCTATACACTTTTTTTAGTAAGAAAAAAGCTTGATAGTATTATAAACCAATAATCATATAAATACATGAGTATAGTCTGAGATGGAAAAATAACATGGCTGTGCAGGGAGATTGGCAATACAGTGAAGTATATTTCCTTGAAAGCCAATAGTACCTAAGTGTGCCGGACGAGGAAATCTTCATATGCAATACATCAAAAATAAAAGCAGTGTTTTACCAGATTGATTGCTTGGATAAGAAAAACCTTCATGGAGGTCGAAAGCTGCCAGCTGGTCTAGAGAATGCCTTATGTACAAAAAAAGATTGCTTAGAAACATACTTAGAAGATGATATGAAACAGAAGAATTATGAGCCAGGTAGAGAAAAGTCCTGAATCAAATATGTTTGAGCGTCTATTTTTATGTCCATTTTACAATTTCCGAATTGAGATAGAAGTCCTCTCTTTGACAATTCATTAGCTTGTGAATTTTGGGATCTGTTGACATGATGAATTGAATAATCTTTCCTTATTTTCCACAGTATGTCAATTTTGTTCATCCATCCAGACCAGTGTTGATTTTTTATAATACTCTCTGTTAGGCCATGATCAATAATTATTTTAGAGTCCCCTTAGATCTTTAAAGACGGAATATTTAAGAATAAACAAAAGTATAGTAACCTTAATAGCGCGATAGTCTCAGCGTTATTGTTATTTGCCCCATTCCAATATATAGAAAAATATCTATACACTTTACTCTTACTGAAAATTACACTTTACTATCACTGAAAATTAAAGTGAGAGCAAAATAATTCTTTAAAACCAGCGATGTTACATCGTGCCAGATTTTGCCCTAAACTCAATCCAATACATTTTTGCCTGGAACATTGTAACCTCGTTTGTTGAAACAAATCAATTGTCTGAAGAGACATAGAACATAACAGTGTTGCGGGGGAGCGCCCCCCCCCCCTCGCTCCCGCTCCCGATCCGCGCTCCGGGCGGGAGCGGGTCGGGAGCGCGCTCCCGAAATCGCTCCCGATTTCGGGAGCGCGCTCCCTAAAAAAAATTTCGCTCCCTGCCTTTTCGGGAGCGTTTTTGGGAGCGTTTTGCCTTTTTTACATTTTTTTTTTGTAGTAATGTTCGAAATGCAATTTTTTTTGAAAGAAACAAATAGTTTTTGAGTGGGGCAACTTAATGATCAAGTCTAGGCCCTAGTATTGATATGCTATTCATGGTAATGTTAAATTCTTAAAGTAAAAGTGACATTTTCTTTAATTTTCATTTTCATCCTTTTACTTAAATTTTTAACATTACCATGAAATGACTCAGGATGTTTGAGAGTGGTTTCGTCCTCATTGGATTTCATATGGAGAAAGTAGAATTTTAGATTTCATTCAAAATCCAGCAGACTTATCAGTTTTTCAGGATTTCAGGATTGGGGGATTGCAATGTTTCCATTGAATTTTGTCATGTATTAGGGTATGGAACTCATATTTAATCAAGAGTACCAATCCCTCTATGTACCTTGATGTTAGTGACATTGGTTGTCGAACTCCTCTATCATGACCCTTCTAAAAATGTACGCATCACTCAAACAAAATCTTGACTTGACATGCTATGCTTTTTCTATCTTATGTTAATGCTTAGAGGGTGATATTAATGACAAAGATCCCTATACAGATACAAAGGTAATGACAAAGATACCTCTGGATATTAATGCTTGGAGGGTGATATTAATGACAAAGATCCTGATTTTGCAACAAGACTAAAAAATTAGACATTTCTCGTGGTGGCAAGAGGCCCAAGCATAAGAAATAGATAATAGATTTACTTCTCTTCTCTAGTTTCTAGTAGCTTTTATAACTATTGACTCTTTCATATTTATTATGATATTTTTTTAAACAATATATGACAATTTAAGTTTGAAGTTGGCAATTATAACTCATTAGTAATGAATTATGAATATGATGCTTCATGAAAGTTGAAAGTTGTTTCATTTCGTTTCATTTTATAACATTTCATTTCATGTTAGATATTATTTGTTGTAATGGTTACACTTAGCTTACAAGTACAACTTTGGTGATCAATGATGATAAATGTTATATATTGAATTTTGAAAGCTTGAAACTTTAAGATTGATGAATCATGAGACTCAATATGTTGTATGTTACTATGTTACTAACTTGCGGACGTGGTTGATGAAGATTATAACTTCTAGATGATTGTTGTTATATGGTTCAATCTATGCTTTTTTATGTTTTTTATATCTAATTCATCATTCTACATGTTTTTGTTGACATATATGTATCAAAAATTAAAAAATATAAAAAATATATATATTTTTAAAAAATCGCTCCGGGATTCGCTCCCAAACCGGGAGCTTCTGAAAATGGTCGCTCCCGCTCGCTCCGCTCCCGCTCCCAAGTAACATTGAAACATAATAAATTAATACTCATAGAGATCTAAAACATTCATTAAATTGATCACGCAAGATGACCAAATAAATCATTTTGCCTAATAATAAATGTGGCGGAGCAATTCATTATTCCACCCCCCATGAATATCGAAATCAAGTGCTAGAACTAAGCAAAGGATTTTGTGCACAACAGAAGGAGGGCATTTCCTTCGGTAGACAGTCTTATTGTCTTGAACTGAACTAGTAATATACCATCTGTAGATTTACAGGTTCCTTTTTCATTGCTTCAGATCTTTTGGAAGAAAAATAAATGACACGATACAACATGCACAGCATAATTGCACAACTGGAGAAATATCCAAGCATTATTTAAATAATGTATTTAATTCCGAACTGTGATTCCTCAATCGCTGCCAAAGTACCAAAGTGCAAGCATGTGAATTAATGAAAAAGACTAGCCAAAATACATTTTCATTATTCAAATGAACTCAATCCTCCATTTATCACTGCCCACCAACAGAAAGGTGTAACTTAAAAACTATAATATATAAAACATGGAAGATAATGAAAAACGAGTAGAAAATAAACACGACCTGGGTTAAACTTTAACTAAACCAATTCTGCCAGACACCCAGGGTCACATCAACCCAGTAACTTTGCTCTTTTAATTTGGTCTACTAAGTGGTACTTCGTGAATTAAACATGACCTTGCAGTTTTGATACTATTTAGGGTGTTTATTGCATTTATTGTTATTTTATTATCATTATTAATTGTTTTAAAAGTTCTAAAGAAATATAGTATTTTTAAATTGAAAATGTTGCATTTTAGTTTACATAATTAAAGTAAATAAAAAAATTTATATTAAATTTTATTTATTTATTTATTTTATGCATTTTTTTCTTAAATTTATAATTATATTAGAGTTAGTTAATAAAACATTTTTTAGTACTATTACAAGTGCATGTTGGAACATTTAGAATAAAATACTCTATACTAAATATACATTCTTAAAAAAACAAAGTAAATTAATTATGTCATATTTAAGATAATCTAACTAATAGATGAAATGATCTTTTTTGCAATTTTACTCAAAATTATGTATAGATTTTTAAAGATCATAAGTTATGTCAAAACTTGGATATTCAACTTCATAAGTTTCTAAATGGAGTAACTTCAAAAAAACTCGTCTTATCAAATATAGCTAGAACTCAATAAAACTTGAGAGGAAAACTAAGTGATGTATTCAGAGTAACTTCAAAAAAAACTTGTCTTATCAAATATAGCTAGAACTCAATAGAACTTGAGAAGAAAACTTAGTGATGTATTCATAAAACTATGCATTCCTAAACCTTCCCCTGGATATCTACCTTTAAATCGTTGCAGATTTGCAAGATTGAATGGTATTGTAGATAATTCTCTCATCATTACTTACAATGTTCATGAATGCAAAGATTATGTAAATGTGTTATTTTCTTTTATATATATAGACAGAATTTTTTGTATTTATTTAAAAATAAACAACATAAGGAATCTTCCCAAGATCATTGCACTTCCAAATCAAGATAAATTTCAATTTAAAATAAAAATATAGTGGAATTAAGCAGAGATTTGTTGGAAAGATTTGTTGGAATCACAAGTTGCCAAGATTTTACAGGTTTGAATTTAACTCACTTTGGAGACTCACCTATGGCAATATGATATTGGGAAATCCTAAATTACCCGGCAATAGAATCCAAATTACTGACAGAATTGTGAAAATAGAGAAAATGGGGAGAGTTATCCATTATTCTAACTAGAAACAAGAGTCAAATCCAAATTACTGACAGAATTGTGAAAATAGAGAAAATAGGGAGAGTTATATAATGTTGATATATGTGGATAAGTTTCCATTATTCTAACTAGAAACAAGAGTCAAATTGGTTTAGGGTTGCCTCTGGAATTTATTGGAAATGAACAATCTTAGGAATTTGTTGAAACCGAAGAAGATGAATCATTCATTAATTTTTAATTATTTTTTTTAACCATGTTGGGGTGGAGAGAGGTAAATTGTTAAATAGGGATTATTAGACATCTTCTTAATTACCATGGTTGAGGAGGTTCACCACTAAAAAAAATTCTATTGTAGACAAACGACTTAAAATTATAGGGCCTTTATTTCATAGATTATATTTGTTTTATGTGAATAATAGAATGTATATAGAGATACATATAATATTGGACCCATTCAGTCTTTTTTAATGGACAATTTCAAATTATTTATCCAGCTTCTTTCCCAAAATCCAAATGTGGTTGTGTTTTATATATGTGGAATTCAAATAAGCATCCTAGTAATGCAATCAGTTTACAAAAGAGGGGATGGCATTGATGTGCTAAAGAGGGGAATGACATTGTTGTGCAATGAGGGCCCTAGTATCATTAAGAAAAATCAAAAGCAAAAAAAAATTGTCAAGTTTATCATGCTAAATTAAGAAAACCTTTGCAGGAAATATCGAATGTTCGGGATTTCCATTGACTGCCAACAAGTTTTCGCCAAGTCCCATGGTCAATTTTTGGGTATTTGGCACTGATGGAGTTCTAGGCAATGAGTTGGGAACAAAGTGCAAGTGCATCATAGGTTGATTGATTTAGGTGGGCTACTACTTTCACCGACATTGTCCTTCAAACCTTGATATCTTAACACAGTTATTCATAGATAATCCTATGTCACAGGGTTCAAATATTTTAGAAAATACAATTTATTATGATAAAACCCTATACCACAGGTTTTGAATGATTTTAAAAAATGCAATGTTTTGAACATTTCGTTGAACCTTTCATTCAATCTCTTATAATGTAAGACTAGAAGTTCTAAAGTGCCCTCTGTGGGTTAATTTCTTTCCAATGTGACATAAAATAGAAATAAGGTTAGCATGTTTAGCAACATGTATAATTACTCTAATCATATGTTGAATCTATGAAATGCCCACACTTAAAGCATTTTCTTTTACTTAAGCTTTAATTACTGATCAAGTTGTCTTCTGCTCAAATTAAACTCCAATGGTACAACCAAACTACCATAACATTGTGTAAACTACATACATTTATATCTCTAAAGGAATGTACCTTGATCATTCCAATGGATCAGATACCTTCAGCCATTACTTCCTAATTATATTCTTTAAAGAATTAGCGCATAAGGGATTAGAATAATAATTTTTGTTCAAGAACTTGAACAGATCACAGTTAGTATCAATTCAAACATTTGAGAGAATTCAAGAAAAAAAATTAAAACACAGATTACGGCAGATTTCATAAAAGAAGTTGTCCATACCAGACTAGAAATATCTTTCCCTGTGTGTGCTACATCATAGGTGGCATCATTTCCCACAAGGGTGCCATATTACAACTTTAATTCCCATTGAACATCTTATGGATTGTAGGCCATATCTACAGCTAGCAGAGCATTTCCTTTAAGTTGAATATGCTTGCTTTTCACTGTTACATTTTGTTATTCTAGAAAAATACGGATTTTTTACCACCTTGTCCCCCAACATACTCTCAAAAAAAAAAATTACTGCATTGACCGATTTCAATGATCTTTAAATTATGTCGAAACGCCTTGAAAGCGCGCTTCACAATTTCTCTCTCCAAGATTTTCCACAATTGAAGCTCGTTTGTCTCTTGCAATAGCGAATGGTTGAGGTATCGTAGTATTGGTGGATTGGGATCTCAAACTCAGTGAGATGTGCAAGGAAACAGGTGCGGGCTTTGGAGGTGTAGTGGCGTGACAATTTAACATATTTGGTGCAGATTCGATTTTGTTCTTCTTCATTTGAGCTTTGAAGGCCCTTCATCTGGTGAGCCTATAATAAGAGTACCTCTACCAACCATAACCCTTACATGACATTGGTGCCTGATTGCTTCTATCCCTTCAAGTTAAAAAAAGTCCATCCACACTCCACCAGTACATCTTCCAGTTGCCACATCCTAAAGAGACCCTGGCAAGTGATTTAACATATAAGATTTTCCCATGGATGATATCACCGTAATTTCTCCTTCCCGATTTATTAGAACTGTATCATACATTCCAAAAGTAATCAAATTTTCCAAAGATAAGTTATCTTCACACCTTAGTTCCAATGGTATATGAAGCTCCTCCTTGAGAGAAAGTAGTCCATTGTTTTCTGCTCGAGCTATTTGGATAGGAACAAGGCAATCAAGGGTGTGAATCCATGTTCCCATAGCCTTAGTTGTCAAACCCATTAGATCTCCAGTTGTTGACAAAGAGATCTCAATACATTCTGAAATGCACACTCGTTACAATTTTGATTGTTGTCTTGAAAAGAACATCCCTCTTATCTTCACTGAACGGGGCAAGACTGGTGACAAATTTGTCAAAAATATGGTATAAGCGAAGACGCTAAGGAGTGTGAAATGATGTATGCAGTGGCATAGCTTTCAAGCCACATCATCGCATAAACCAAACGCACAGGGTAAAATGACGTATGTAGTGACGCAATGGTAGGTCGAGGCATGTGTTGGAGCTTGGCGGAAATGGCGGGTATTACCACCCACATCTCACCCATAACTGAAAACAAATGCCACACGATCTAATTACCACCTGAAATGCATTTCAAATCAATGGCTAAAATTGGCTCTACAAATTCAACGGTGCGGGGCAAAAATGTAGTTGAATGCTTAGTTTGACCAATTTCGAGAAGAGACACCTATCAGCGTACATATAAGCATGTATGTACATATTGTAAATTTATTCCGGTGTAAAGGGAGCGTTTATGAAAAAGAAAAAGAACCAATAAGAAAAAACATGTGCTTAAACTGAATTGTAGAATTATATTAAAAAATATGTAAAAATGAAATTTTATTATCATAAAACTATATTAATATAAATTTTTTAAATTATATAAAAAATGAAATTTTATTAATATAAAACCATATTAATATAATTTTTATTTTAATTTAGAGTCTGAATATTATAATTTGAATAATTTTATATTTATGTGTGAACTACACTTCGAGTTATATACAATATTTTTGAATATATTATTTGCTATAATTTTTTCATATTTTATGTTTTTATATAAATATGATTTGAAATTATCAAAAAATATATATTTGAATGTGAAGTAATCCATATATTCGATATCAAGATGTATAATCAAAATATAGTTGAACATTATATGAAAACTCCACAAAAGTTTTAAATATGAGATTAAATTGATAATCAAATTTTAGCTTTGATATCAAGGCCTCTAGTGCAGCAATATAAAAGCTTTGAATTCAGTATTTACAAAGTATTTGATGCAGCCAATTCGAATTGAATTTTGAAGTAACAAATTTGACTTCAATTTCAATGCAACAAATTTGAACCCACTGCAGTTAGGCCAACTAAGTTCAATGATGTAGCAAAATCAACAATGAAAAAAGTGGTAAAGAAATAGACAAATGATAGGAAGTGAGCACATGATCAAAGTTATTTTTATTAAATTTATTAAAATCAACAAAAAAATACATAATTATCAATTAAATCTCGACCATCCACCTAATAATTATTCATAAATCAATTAGAATTCCACATGTAACTCAAATCCAGTGCATGTGTATCCACTCGGAATTGCAGTTTCAACTTTATTGTTTAGCTGTTTTTTCCTCTCTATTTCCATGGAATGGAATCCTTCCAACTGTAAATCCACATGAAGCCCTCCACATCTTGGAATTGCAATTTCTAATTATTGTTTCACTGCTTTTTTCCTCCCTATTTCCATAGAATGGAATCCTTCAACTATAAATCCACATGAAGACCTCCACATTTTCATGTGCATACGTTCATCTCTTTGTTTGTTGTTGCTTCATTCCACATGAAGACCTCCACATTTTCATGTGCATACGTTCATCTCTTTGTTTGTTGCTGCTTCATTGTAGCTTTGGTTTTTTTCCTCTCTATTTCCATAGAATGGAATCCTTCCAACTATAAATCCACATGAAGACCTCCACATTTTCATGTGCATATGTTCATCTCTTTGTTTGTTGTTGCTTCATTATAGCTTTGGTTTCTCTATTTGTCATCTTTGTTTTGTTGTTGCTTCGTTGTAGCTTTGGTTTCTCTATTTGCCATCCATTTTTTAGATGGACAATCACGGGAGTTCTGGAGGAGGTGAATGGCGACTCTATGTCCTAATCTTTAGAAATGGTTGCAGTCATTTCTTGTTGGACTCTCACGATAATTTAGAGTTGGGCCAGTGGCCTCTGTATATTGCACTACTCATCATTGTTGTCATTGTTGTTTTGGCCCCTGGTTGATGTTGGGAGGCTCTGCATGGGCCAAAAGACACAAGAGGTCTAGCCACTTACCCATCCCAGTCATGTCAATACCACCTTTAATGGCTAATAGTAAAAAGTATTCTATCATGTTTTATGACAATTAATAAGGAAACATGACCTAGAGAAAGATGGAGATGGCATGGAGGGTGTTGACCAATGAAATAATGTCACAAAGGATGCGTCACATGCTTGGTATGTAAACACACAAGTTTAGTTGTGGATATGTCATGGAATGTCAAAACTCAAATTTTTCATAAGTAACATTGTGAAAATATTGTTAGAAAAAGAGCGCTTATATTGAATTTTAAACCATTTCATTGCCAGCTCAATTAACAAATAAATTCAGAAAATTAAAATAAAAAACAAAAACAAAAAAAGGGTGCAAAGGGAATGGAATCCTTCCAACTATAAATCCACATCAAACCCTCCACATTTTCAAATGCATGGGCCCATCTCTTTGTTTGTTGATGCTTCATTGTAGCTTTGGTTTCTCTATTTGCCATTTATGTTTCGTTGTTGCTTTTTTGTAGCTTTGATTTCTCTATTTTCCATCTATTTTGGAGATGGAAAATCACTGCAGTTTTAGAGGTGGCAAATGGTGGCTCTACGCCCTCCTCTTTAGAAATGGTTGCAATCATTCTTGTTGGACTCTCACAATATTTTTGAGTTGGGTCAGTGGCCTATGTATATTACACTACTCATCATCGTTGACATTGTTGTCTAGGCCACCTGGTTGATGACGAGAGGTTGTGCGTGGCCGGAAGAAACATGAGGTCTAGCCACTTACCCATTCTTGGTCATGTCAATATTAACATTAATGGCTAATAGTAAAAATTGCTCTATCATGTTTTGTGACAATTAATAAGGAAACATGACCTAGAGGAAACTGGGGATGGCATGGAGGGTGTTGGCCAATGAAATAATGTTATGAAAGATGTGTCACATGCTTGTTATGTAAACACGCAAGTTTATTTGTTGATATGTCATGGAATGTCAAAACTCCAATTTTTCTCATGTTACATTATGAAAATATTGTTAGAAAAAAAAAAAGCACTTATATTGAATTTTAAACTATTTCATTGCCACCTTGAATAAAAAATAAATTAATTAAAAAAACCGGCTAAAAAAAACCAAAAGATGGGCAAAGGAAGAAGTTTTTCTTGGGTAATTTTTTAATTGCACTTTCAAATGGATTTGGAGTCCTTAAATGCATTAGTAAGGCTCCTATTTTGGTTGATTAGTTATATAAGGAAGAACATTGTTCATTACCACCTTGCCCATAGGCTTCTTTTTGGGTTGAAGTTGTTGAACATTGTAATAATAAAACTCATTAAGTTCCACAATTTGTGATCATGTTGATGATGTGATCTTTTTGCTTATTTTGTAACTGCACTAGGATAGAAGACACTAGGCAAAATGGTTGGAGATGTTTGATTTGGATGACTAGCTTGGTCAAGAACTTCAAATCAGCCAACACATCAAATATTTTTTATATATATCTAACTATAGTTAGAGATGAGAGACAAGTTTAATGATTATCATCAAATTCCACAGTTGTTTAAATTTCTATTAAGATTTACCAGTTCCTGAGAGGTCAAATATGTAAATTCCCTTTAAAAACAAGGAAGCGCCACCTTATAAAACGTGGGAACATATTCAAGCATCCTTGCTAAGAAGTACTTTGAAAAGCTTTATCAAAGCTTCTCACTAATAGAATTACCTAACAGTATTTCATTTAAGCTCTCACATATAATTCCCTTCCTCGTCCCAATTTCCATTGTTGATTTCACTACCTAACACTACTTCATTTAAGTTCTCACATATAATTCCCCTCCTAATCCCAATTTCCATCGTTGATTTAACTTCAAGCTGAATTTTTGTTCTTTCAATTTCCTGGACTTCGAAGTGATTTATTTTTAAAACAAGGTGATATAACCCCATAAAACTTAGAAACAAATGAAGTTCCTCAACTAACAAGCTTTCTAGAGGAGCTTTATCGAAACTTCCCAACAAAGTACCAACCTATGAAGGCTTCCTTTAGAGGAGCTTTATCGAAACTTCCCAACAAAGTACCAACCTATGAAGGCTTCCTTTCTAATTTAAGATAATATTTTCCCAATTACAAATGTTGAAATTTTTCTCTTTCAGTTGTGCCAATTATGCCAATTATGGCTTCAAGCCATTATCTGTATTAAATTTCTTTGTTTAACAAAAACTTTCTTCCCATAGCGAACTGGTAATAGATTTTGTTGAACTTCGGATCTTTTATTTGTCTGATGAGAATTTCTTTCATATAGCACATTGGTAACACAGTTCTCACTCAATTGTATATGAGAACTTATTTGAACTTTATATTTTCTGTAAATTATAAATTACATAAATTTCAAGGGAATACTTGCAAATCTAGCTTTTATTGGTTACGTATGGGTAATAGCTACATATATTTCCAACCTATTATTTCTTGATACTACAGCTGTATCCATTTTCAAGCCACCATCATCTCAAAAACTCTCTGCATTTTCAAGCCACCATTATTTCAAACAAATGTCTTGCTCGAATAATTATTCTTTAAATGCAAAAAAATCAGCCATCATTATTTCAAACAAATGTCTTGCTCAAATAATTATTCTTTAAATGCAAAAGTTCAGCCCATCTTTTTAGTAGGTGCATTAGAATGTGATAATTTCCTATCATATTTCACTATAATACAAAGAATCTAAAATTACTTTCCAACCAAAACCTCAAATGGATATATCAGTTTTCTTGTTCACCTCGAAATGTCACATTGTCTGCACTGATATTATTGCAGTATCACTGGTAAATTCTTGGATTCATTCTTAAACACTCAATTATAAACTGTGTTTCTGTGTGTAACATAATAAAATTAACGATCTCTGGTATGTAGCATACTCATGAAAGACAGCTTTTTATTTGCTTCACAACAAACTCGTTGTTTCAGAATACAGATAACCGCAACAAAATAGTCAACTGAAGTCGAGCAGCGACAAGATGAGCCTGAGAAAGAACTTCACTTGTGACAACATAACTCGTGATTCGGTTTACCATTGTTAGAACTTTAAAAATTGTACGAAGTGCCCTTACAAAGTGTGTCTTACAAAATGAAGCACAAAGACTGATACAATAAGAGCACCGATGCACGTTATTATTACTGAAAACTGAGGTTAGAACAAAATAATTATTAAAAACCGGCATGTTACATCGTGCCAGCTTTTGGCCGAAACTCCATCCAATACATTTTTGCCGAGAACAATGTAACCTCTGATGAAAAAAGATGGTGGAGAACATCAAATCAATGAACAATTCAGAAGAACCAAATGCTTCTGACGTTGGCTGTTGACATACGACATAATAAATTAAAACTAACAGAGACCTAAAACATTGAATAAATTGATCGGGCAAGATGACCAAATAAATCATTTTTCCTGAAAACTAAATGTGGCAGGGCAATTCCGCCCTTCATAAATATGGAAATCAGGTGCTAGAACTAAGCAAAGGATTTTGTGCACAACGGAGGGAGGACATATCCTTCGGTAGACTGCATTATTGTGCTTGAACTGAACTGGTAATAGAACATCTGTAGATTTACATGTCCATTTTTCATTGCTTCAGATCTTTTGGAAGAACATGCACAGCATAATTGCAAAAGAAAGTATTCTTTCCCTGGAGAAGTATCCAAATATTATTTAAAGAATGTATTTAATTCCGAACTGTGACTCCTCAATCTCTGCAAAAGTGCCGAAGTGCAAGCAAGTGAATTAGTGAAAAGACGCACCAAAGCACATTTTCATTATTCAAATGAACTCAATTCTCCATTTATCACTCCCCTTCAACAGAACGGTGTAAATTAAAAATCATAATACATAAAACATGGAAGATATGAAAAGCAAGTAAAAATAAACAAGACTGACTAAAATTTTAACTAAACCAATTCTGCCAGACACCCAGGGTCACATCATCCCAATAACTTTGATCTTTTAGTTTGGTCTTCAAAGCGGTACTCCATGAATTAGAGATAACCTGGCAGTTTTGATACTATTTATGGTGTTTATCGCATTTAGTTCGTTCTGATGGTGGCTTCCCTTCTAGCCCTTTTCTTTTTGTAAATAATAAATATAGACGTGTGTGTACATATTGTTTTATTCAATAGTGTAAAGGAAGCATTTATGGAGGAGGAAAAGAACCAAAAAAAAGACGTGCACAACCAAGCATTTTCCAAAAGATTATCAATTTCAAAAAATCAAGAACTAAATTCTCACATCGCAAATTAAGGAAGAATAGGCAGACCAATATTGAGCACCGTTTGCAACTCTAGAGGATTTTACTAAAGTTCTCATCAAATATTCTCGCATGTATTATTAAATTACAGAATATCTAGTAAACCCATTTATATCTTACAGACACAACTGGCAGTAGCAAGACACTCGGAAAGTTGAGATGAAATTTAAATGAAAGGAGTTTTAATGGTATTAGCGACCTCTTGTGTCTCAAGGGCAACTGCCTATATGCTAGCCGTAAAGACATCCAAAATACAGGCTGCATGGATGTTCTGACAGACCGTCAAGGTGAATTCTTACAGGCCCAGGAAGGGAATAATACTGTGAGATGCAAACCCACAAAATCATGAGGCCAAATAAAGGAGGAACACACTTTGGCAAGCAAGAAGTGGAGCCAACGCAAGAACTCAAGGTTCAAAGTTAAATTTTAACGAACGAAAATTCAAGCAATTAAGAGGAAAAGTTACAGTTAATTTCACAGGAAGACGGAAAGGAGACGATAAGTTCTCGAAGAGAAGGCATGTTAAAAGGAAAATTCAAGCAATTAAGAGGAAAAGTTACAGTTAATTTCACAGGAAGACGGGAAGGAGACAATAAGTTCTCGAAGAGAAGGCATCAAATTAAAAATCAGAGCACAAGCAACAAAGAAAGGAAACTTCCCAGAAGGGTAGGAACAGATGGTGAAAAGTGAGGATTTTTCACCATCGAGTAAAGTTCAATTCTCATGAGGTCTGCTTACTCTGGAAGCCAGGGGGACACCTCGAGGTAGTGGTTAAACATGTGGTTGCACCCAGAGAGATTATATCAATGGTCTTGTGACCCGTGCACACACATGTGGATAAAAGCACACCTCCATGTCCTTCATATAAGTCAAATATCATTAGCGTGATAGGATTTCAAGGGTTTCGATCTGTAAGTTGGCCAAATTTCAAAACTCACTGTGGTCGATAGGAGACACCCAAAAAATCCAGCCATGTTAAGGGTTGGTGTGGCCTAGGCCGGGTGCAGTCCTTAGGCGATTTTGATGGCTTAGCAAAAATCAAATAAAAAACAACAAAATAAAGAATGGCCACAGTTTGAAATAATGCAAACTCCTCTCAAAATCTGGCGTGCGAAGCAAAAAGAAAGTAAAATGCACATGATCCCAACAACTCCTGCAACACTTTAACCAATTCCTGAGAGACCATAGGCATGAATTCCTCAAATTACAAAACCAACTCAAACTTGATAAATTCCAATTGAGGATAAACTGGTTCAAATTAAGTTCTGATTTTGTGTCTATACAACTAAACAAGGTGAGGTATACAAAACCTTGGAAAAATCTGCATAATCGGACGCACATTTCATATTGCATGATACAATGAGAGATTCTAATTAACAAGATAAAGAAAGGCAATAAAAAGATGGTTATTACAAACGATTCAACTTCACTTCAGTATATAATATCAATCACAATCTCTAAACCATCCTAACAGATCCATAAGTTTACTTGAAAAAAAAAATGTGTCATGTGTGCATAAGTTTGGACAATAATAGCCCAGTGGGTTAGAAGAGATCAAGTGGTTGAGTGCTATGATTTACAAGGAGGTTGCACAATCAAGTCCCCATGCTGGCTGCTTCTGTGCATATCCTAGGCCTCACTCGATATCCCTGCCAGGTTAGGTTGCCGGAACTACAACCATCTGGTTTACTCTAGGTAACATCCTTGGAATGAAGGGAAATGCAAGGAGAGTTTCCCAGGGATGTGCATTTTAAAAGGAAAAAAATAATAGAGTGCAGAAAATTATAAGAAATATAGGTGAATGATTATTACCCAAAAATGTGTATCTTGCAAATTACTAAAAGTTTTTCAGGATCCTTTCCTTTGATACACCATTTGATGCAAGAAGGGACGTAACATCCTGCAAATGCCAAAAATGGTACCAATTAGAACCACTTTTCAGAAGGCAACTCCATTCAATCCCAACAGAAGAAAATTCAGTTAGTCATCCTAATTTTAATTATATTCATAGCATCCATGTAACCAATTCAGAATTTGTTTATGGGCAATGTCATTATAGGCTCATTAAAGTGGGGCAATTAAAAGTATGCCAGTTCTCATACCAAATTGATAGACATTAGTTGTTTAAAAACAAGTCTCAGAAAAATACACTCCATGTTCTCAGGAGCAACAGGATGATGAGAAAATATTTGACAGTCAAGAATAATTTTTTCATAAAGGAGGATAGTTGATGCCCACAACCACCCCTGCCCCCTCCAGCTAACACACCCACCTCAAAAAGGCTATCAGATTAGTCATTGGGCAAACCTCAACCAATCGTAAGTTCTGAACCATGTTGATCACAATCTCCCTTCTACCAATGTAGTTGATATACAATTTGTCACTATCTACGTCTGAGCCTATATGTGAAATCACTTAACCAATTTCTGTTTATTGTCTGTGAAATACCCATATTGCTTTTATGGAACGTTATTTAAAGAGGAAGAGATGAATGTTGAGAACATCTGTATCAAAATTCATTACAGAAAACATTGAGAAAACAATGCTCAAATCCATGAGCTATTGTAACACTTTCAGTAGCCATGTTTATTTTTTCATTGATTCTATACCCTGTTGAAGGATTCTACTTAAGTTACCATTTTCAAAATGGTGTAAGCACGTCAATAGAGACTTGGTTTGTTTGTTGATGAAGTAAAGGTGTTCTGTAAGTTTTAATCCTGTACAGTTTATTGCTGCAAATAAATTCTTAATAATACATAAAAGATGCAATGGTGCATACACATTAATACAGAGATTTTACCCTGGAAACTCAAACCAGGAAAACCAGAAAGAGTTTTCATTCTTTTTTACAATATTACAATACAATATATATGTATATATATATATATATATATATATATATCGTGGCATTCACAAACCACCAATTCTTTACCCTGGATTAAAATACAACCATAGTTCCTTAACCAAATTTACAAAACCATGTGCCACAAAATTGCTAAAAGTGAAAACCATGTTGAAAACCGCCAAAAATGGAGGGTAAAAAACTGTCCAAAAATATTTTTCGGGGCACTGCATCTAGCACAATTTACAGCGATTGGAAATTGTCGCACAAATAATATAACACATACCCAACATGTTTCATTTCCCACCACCAAGGTTCAAATCCCCCCATGTACATGTCAGCACTTCATGGGCTGGCATGCACGTGCAAGCAGGCTGCTTAATGGAGTTAGGACCAGGTGCAAGTGCTGCATGACTTTGGCAGAAGAGATAACCCCCCGCTGTGGCTGCTTACCCAAAGTGTAGCTTTCGGGGCACACGAGATGCTTCTGCTCATTGTAATACCTCATATAGGACAGTTGGCACTTGCTTGTGTTGATCAGAAGCCCCTCTCAAGGTGTAAAAATGTAATTCAATGATTAATTTGTTCATTATTTCCCAAGGGATGTGAACATGTATTATCAATGGTTGATGGCTATCCTCATAATATGTGGAGCAGACTCCCTTATACTGACAAAAACTCCTACCCAGTATTTTAACACTTCACATTAACGATGTTTATTATGTCACAGATTCAACACCCTTTTGACAGATTCTACACAAGTTACTGTTTTCAAAAGGGCGTAAACATGTAAATGTGATAACCAATTTGTTCATTATTCCCAAGTGATGTGAACGTGTACAATCAATGTTGATTGTTATACTTATGTGGAGTACAATTCATTATAGTGAAAAATAAGTTGGAAAATGTAAATAGTTTCGGTCTTAATAATTGTCTTTGTACTCATGTCAATATGTATATCTTATGTAACAAGCAAAAGAAGAAAGAAAAATTATTATTTTAGAGCATGGGTTTCAGTTTCTTGTTCATAGTCTTCTACGTAAAAGCATGTTCTTCATGCTTCTAGGGTTTTTTAGGTCATAGGATTTATTTTCACGAGTCAAAAGAGTCAATGTCATGATTATAAGACCCATCTGGGCAAGATGTACCTTGTAAAAGAATTTATTTTGAGTCAAAGAAGTCAAAATAAGCCTCCTAGCACAAGTCAGCCTTGACAGAGACAAGTCAGCCCAGAGAGGGCTATTCGACCCACACAGATGAGTATAAATAGAAGTTGTTTGACCTCATTTTCTCACCAATTCGATCTGCAATCAAGGAGCTCGATCTGAAGTGTGAATTTCAAGAAGAAGGTCAAGAAAGGCAAGGAAGGAGGAAGCAGAAGCTAGAAGGAAGAAAAATTGAAGTTTTGCCCTAGTTTTTCTCTCACACGTGCGAAATCACTGCTGCTGTAGGGGCCGAAGTTGCAGAACTACTGCAGGTCCGAAATCTTGAAGCTGGGGGCCAAAATTCTGAGTTTGGTGCAGTTCTGGAAGGATTTGTCTCTTGTTGACTTGGTTTGACTTTGACCTAATTGGAAGGTCTTCTTGGAGGGATGACTTGGTGCTACGAGGAGGTTTGGGTCTTGGTTTTCTCATTTGAATCAGATTCTACACGGGAAGAGATTTTTTTGGGTTTGCCCTGGCTTGGAGCCTAATTTTTGTGTCCATTGTCTTTACTATTTTTGCTCTTGATAATTGTTTGATGAAGAAGATCTAATAAAGAAACATAATAAGATAAATAAAGTTCACAAGCAATTGTTAAGGTTAAGGAGAAGTTGAATTAATAAGTTGCCATATTGCATTCTCCAACATGGTATCAGAGCTAAGGTGAACAAAGTAGCTAAAAAGATCATCTTGTGGACACAAAGAAGGGTGTGTTTGTCAAGGGGGATCATTTACAGAACGACACAAGGAAAGAAGAAAAAGTACCTATTGAAGATTATGTCAATACATCATCTTGAAAAAGAGGAAAGCATCAAGAAATTTTGGTATCAATCATCACTCTTTGAAGTTGTTGTTGAAGGCATCCTAGAAGCCATCTTTCTAGGGCATCATTGAAGTCTCTTTGGTTAACAAGTATCATATTGTTATTCTATGTATCAATCTACAGGGCATATGGGTTCTTTCTACAAGGAAAGCAATAAGCTCGTTGGTTCATCAAATTTACTTGCATGGAAGAAAAGAATTGACTTGGCATTCATAGAACAAGAGAATGGAATATGTTCTTGGTGAAGTTGTTGAACCTAGCAAAGAAAAGGCTCAAGAGTTAGCAATGTACAAGAAAGGAGAGATAAGGGCACAAATAATCATTGTTGAATCAATTAA
Source organism: Pinus tabuliformis (assembly GCA_031772625.1). NCBI lineage: Eukaryota > Viridiplantae > Streptophyta > Pinopsida > Pinales > Pinaceae > Pinus > Pinus tabuliformis. The sequence goes on from CM062812.1 coordinate 655,333,563, forward strand.
GGATCATCTTGTTCCCTTTATTGTTGTTTTGAAGACATCTAAAGTTATGTATGATAAGTTGGTAAAGTTGTACTTTATAAGTACATCAGATGAAAAGATTTCATTGAGGAACCCACTATATAGAATAAGGAAATTGAAGGATGAAGACATGGCCTCCTATCTAATGAATGTTTCACAAATAAGAGATCAGTTACGTAGGCTTTGGGAAACTATTTCTGATTCTAAAATGACCATTTGTGTGCTAAATGCTTTGCCACCTTAATGGAGGAGTTTTGCAACTACCATCTATCCAAAGAAGAATTCTACACTCTGTTACACCGGAACCGCTCCCGAGAGGTGGGAACCCCGTTCCAATGGTTCCTGCGCTTCTGGGAGCTTTGGAACTGTATGGGAAGGTTACCTTTTCAATGGGAGTTGCCATGGGAGTTAGGGAAAGTTCGCGGAGATTTGAAGACTGTTTTTTTGGAGTTCCCTGGGGTTGGGGAATACAAAGCCTATAGAGAAATATGTTGCACTGCCCACAAAACACGAGCCTATGTTGAAACCTTGGCAGGAAGAAAGGCCAAAGACATCCTTAGCACCAATATCCTTAATTGAGAAATTGGAGCAATCTCTTGATGGGTTAAGGAAGCGTTTGGCACCCGAGGTAAGGGCGATATTTGGGATGTCATGCTAATTAGTATTTGTTTTGTTGTTTATGTATATAAATCGCAGAAGATTGTGTGTGCATATTGTATGTGGCAGTCAATGCTTAAGCATTAGAGTTATTTTTTCTCTTAAGAATAACTAGAGAAACATATCAGAGAACTGATAATGAACTTGATATTTTATATATATAAAAGGGAGAGACTCAGAGAAACACCAAGAGAATATATTTATATATAAGAGAGATTCTATATTTATTATTTATATATTTAAATTGATTTGAATATTTGAATATTTTGATTCAATATTGATTTTGATTATTATATAAATTATATAATAAAAAATTAAAAAATTAAATATATATATATATATATATATATTACTGCTCCCAATTAGTCGTTCCCTATAAATTTTGGGGAAACCTCTAGCCGTTTCGGACACTAGTACCCAAGTTCCCAACATTCCCTCGTTCTAGAAACTCATGCAACATAGATTCTACACCTTTCGATGACTCAATGCATCTTGGAAGAAACTAGGATCAAGCTATGAAACCGGATTCGTCCCCCAGGCCCATCGTGTCCCGAATCCGGCGAATTGGACACGATTAGAGCAGATTCGAATCTGAAAATCGGGATTCGTCGTGTCCGACCGGGACACGATCGAATCTGGATCGTGTCCCGATCGGACACGGCGAATCCCGACTTTCGGATTCAAATCCGGAAAAGGGGATGCCGAAAGGAAGTTTGCATATGCAGAGATGACTTTGGATACAAAGGAGGAGGATGTAGCAGAGAAGAGCAATGGTGACCATGATGATGAGGACAATGATGCTGATTTTGATGATGACTATGAGGATTGATGACTCGTGAGTCATGAGCTACCCACTGTCTTGAGGCTTGTATACTTGTAGTTGTTTTGTATTTGCTATTTCTATTTTCCATTGGCATTGCACTACCTACGTAAACAGTAACACATTTTGATTTTGATGACTTAATGAGAAAACTACAATATCTTTATCTTTTTATCTTGTCTTTCTACTATTGGATCATTGATGAATTGAATATGTATTATAATTTATCATTTATGTCACAATTGTATTTGTAATTTTGTGTGCATAATGTTACTTTATAAAACTTACATCGAGATGAAGATCTATGTTTCAATCAATGAATTTGTATCATGAATGAGAATGTGCAAAAATATCTAATTTATATATATATATATATATATATATATCCGAACGTGTCCTGTTCTGGGGGGTCAATGTGTCTGTATCTGACACGTGAATTCCCGTATCCGTCGAATCTCGAATCCCTGTGTCAGGTGACTTAGGGATCAAGGCAAAGGATGACATTGAATCAGATGAAAAATCTCAAGCTTTCACTGCAAGAACTAAAACTGAATAAGGGAAAGTTTGGAAAGTTCAAGAAGAAAGTAGATATGTCCAAGATTCAATGTTTTGGATGCAATGAGTATGGACACTATAAAAGGAATTGTCCTAACAAGCATAACAACAAAAGAAAGGAAAGAAGTGAACCTCACATAGCTGAAGAGAAGGGAGAACCTAAGAAAAAGCCAAAAGGAGAAGATCCAAAAGATCTTTATTATTAAAGGTCTCCACTCTGTCAGGTAGAAGTATTAGAGTCTACTTGATTGAGTTGCTTTGATAAAGAATCATCTAGTTTGCAAGAATGAAAAGGTTAGGACCATTTTGCAAATTACTATTCATCCAAGCATTATCTAACATTAAGTTAGAGGTAGTCATTTTGCTAAGAGGAATCATCAAGATCCTATAAGAACCATCATTTTGGAAGGTTCTTGGAAGAAGCATTATGACAAGGTTGGTATATATTCCATATAGTATGGAAACAATACTCTTGAAGGATGAAGGAATGCAGATGGTCAAGTTGCAGTCTTTTAGAAAGAAACCTATTTTCTATAAGATGCAAGCTCATTTAAGAACAATGGCTAGATGGTTATTTGAAGAAACTCTTCTCTAGGGTAGGATTCATATGTACAAAATCTTGCAAAAGAAGTTGGTCATAAAAATATGTTTGGTGAATCTTCCATATAGTTATATGATGCTTGAAAGAAGAATTTTGATTTTCTCAACATCTCGTATAGTCTATGAAGGAAAGAAAGGGAGTTAATAAGAACAAATCCAAGGAAGAAATTGTAATGTGGTAATCAAGTTCGATCCATGGGCACTCTGATAAATACATGAAGGAAGATTCATGTGGAGATGGGTCATGCAGAGGAATGTTGGTCTCAAAAAACTCAAGTAAGTTGATTTGATGAGAAGGCCATCATGATAAGGTAAGTCTGATATTACTATTTTAATATTAGTTATCTTGTTAACATATTGTTTTGCTACCTAGAAGGATATTGCAAAAATACATGATGGCAGCTAAGGAAAGTTCAACATATGTTTTTGGCAATGTTGTGGTCAAGATGTTTGCATTTTGGGATTAATAGGTAGCAAAGATAACCTGAAATTCGTGTTCGTACAACAAAGGTCACTTTCAGTAGGAGCTATGATTGGCTTGAAGATTGATAAGGCTCAATATAATGACGATAATGAAAGAAAAGTGATATAAAAAGGTCAATGGTCTGAACCCTGTCACAAGATTGAAGGAAGAGGATGCCTCCAAAGATACCAAGGAAGGAAGAAACCATGCAGCGATCTCCACAAAAAACAGGTAGTTGATACTCTTATGAAAACAAGCTAGAAAGATTGTGGTTATGACTTCACAATTGAAATGAAGTGAAAGGATCTCCTCTATGCCTTAGAAGAAGTATGAAGTCTCCTAATATTTGTAAACGAGTTAGCATCTATTCCAAGTGGGAATAGGGATCTCTTCCTTGGTTGAGGAGTGATGATAAACATCACATGTGCATTCTCTTCTTTGTGTGTCATGCACTTAACCAGGACTAACAATTGTAAGTCTAAGTGAAGGCCATGGAGAGAGAATGGTGGAGGATTGAATAAGCATCTACGGTTTCCTTGAGGATAGACAATCCAAGAAAGGAAAGGTACCAACACTCTTTGAGGATAGAACAAGTATCCAAGATAAGAGTGGTCGAAGAGGACCGATATTCTTTGAGGATTAAGGATTGGAAATCCAAGATAAGAATAGTCCTAAAAGTACATGCCCGGTGAACATCCAAATGGGGTATGTGCCTTAGAAGTAGTGTGGTATCTCACGTAAAGCCTCCCAGTATAATGCTCTAGAATGACATTGAGCTTGTCAAGTTAGGCCTCAATAACAGTGTTAATGAATGTTGATGCTTACAAATGACTTATCAATCCAACTCTTCTTATGAGAACTCTTCAGTTTGAGAATGGCGTTGTACTAGTTGTACAATTATAAATACCTCCCTAGTTAAGAGAGAGTGTTGGAAAATGTAACTAGTTTCAATCTTCAAAATTGTCTTTGTACTCATGTCAATATGTATATCTTATGTAACAAGCAAGAGAAGAAAGAAAATTTATTATTTTAGAGCATGGGTTTCATGCCTCTTGTTGATGGTATTCTAGGTAAAAGCGTGTTCTTCATGCTTCTAGGGTTTGTTAGGTCATAGGAGTTATTTTCATGACTCAAAAGAGTCACTGTCATGATTATAAGACCCATTTGGGCAAGATGTACTGTTAAAATTGGAAACTAGGGCCAAACTCCACATGTGTCATCTTATTTATGATGACTAATATTTTTCTTGGATTCCTCTCTCCGAAAGGTGTAGGATTGATCTAAAGATCATCCGATTCTAACATGTACAAATGAAGTTATGCATTTATTTTTATTATGGTCAAATTGTGAAGGTCGGCCAACAAACTTATGTAAGCTCAGAAGCCCAACAGTCACATCTATTCATCCTCAACGTTGCATATAAATAGAAGGTGACTTAGCCTCATTTGGACACACTCATCTTCACACTTCTCTCTATCTCTTCCTCATTGATTGGGTATGGATTTCTGGGCCTCTCTCTCTCCACACGTTCGAAATCTCAGGAGAGCGAAATTTCAAGAGGCCAAAATTTCAGGAGACCGAATTTCTGGACAGTTTGACCAAGAGTTGACCAGCATGCATTGACCTCCTTTCACTGCATTTTTGTGAGGGTTATCTCTGTTTGGGAAGGCCGCATTTTTGGGCACAGAAATCGAGGCTAAACGTTGATTGTTGACCAGCATTGACTGCAGCTAGGGTTGATCAAGGGTTTCCCCACATTGGGGTTTGTCCTTGGTTGTGCCACATCTTGTGTCCTCTTGTCTTGGCTTGTCTTCTACTGTTTATGTTTATGTTCTATCAACATTTTACTTACATGTTTATGTGATTGCTAAACTGAAATTGATGTTGGGCTCATAAAAAAATTGAAGTAAAATTGCTCTAAAGCATAGAACATACCATTGTTGCCTACAATTAACATGGTATTAGAGCTGAGGTGAAGACAAAGCCCAAGCAAGAGTGAAAGAGAAATCACCAAAGACAGTGGGACAAGGACAAAAGGTTGAATGGGTTCCTCATCCTACTTCCCAACCTAAGACAAGCTCCATGATAAATCGGACTATCATGGATGGAATATGTCTCTTGATATGACCTTGGAAGAAAAAGAAGTGATGGATTATGTCCAGGGTAAAATCCTTGAACCTCCTTCAAATGCACCCACTGCTGTGAAGACCAAGTACAATAAGGCTGAAGTCAGAGCGAAGAAGATTATCAGGGATTCCATTGACAAGCATCTGGTGGCCTGTATATTTGAATTGAAGACCTCCAAGGAGATCTACGACAGGTTGGTCAGCATGTTCAAGGTTTGTAATTCTAATCAAATTCTATTTCTCAAATATAAGTTGAAGGCTATTAAGAAGGGAAAGGACGAGGATATTCAATCCTATTTCTTGAGAATCACTGAGATCAAGAATGATCTACTCTAGATTGGAGAAGTCATTCCTGACAGGGAACTTACTCTCACCACCCTTGGAGGACTCCCCCCTGAGTGGTATGTATTTAGAACCACCGTCCTCAACAATGATCGAATTCCAGGGTTTGAAGAATTGATGTCGAGATGCATTCAAGAAAAAACAAGAATGGTGGAGCAAGAAATGCCTTCTAATAGAAACAACCCCACTGCATTCTCCGCTCATGCCAAAAGGAGAAATAATGCAGGGTCTAAAGGTCATTTCCATGGAAAGTTTGGATCTAAGGGAGGTAGGAAGGGCAAGTGCTTTGTTTGCAATAAGTTTGGCCACTATGTAAGGCAGAGTCCAAATAGAAGGGACACATCGCATGAGCCGTGTATGTTCAAAACCAATGCCCTCATCAAGCATTGGACTCCAACACTCCGAAAGAAATGTTCACTGGTAAGAAACCCGATGTCTCTCATTTTAGAATTTTTGGAAGTCTTGTATATTTTCATCTGCCGAAAGAGAAAAAAACAAATTGGGTGCATCTGGGAAGAAAGGAATCTTTGTGGGCTATAATGAAAATTCTAAGGAATATAGAATTTATGTGGCTGGTCAAAAAGAAGTTGAGATAAGTCATGATGTCACCTTCGACGAAGATATGGCCCTCAGGAAGCTAAACAACCTTCCTATCCTAAGGAAGGACAAAGAAGCTGACACCAGAAACCAGGGTGCAAAAGAAGACGAAACGATGCCTGATGTTGATGAACCTATGGATCCTATTGATCCTCCTCCTCATGAGCCCTCATCCTCCACAAGGAGACCCTCATGGCTTAGGGAGACTCTAGAAGATGTCGAGAGACACATTGCATCAAGGGGGACTTTCCGTGAAAGCAAGAAGCAGAATTGATATCAAGGATATTTGACCGCCATGAGCACTATCATTCAAAATGAGCCTTCATCATTCGAAGAAGTCGTGAAGCAACAAGTATGGAAGGATGCTATGAATGAAGAATACGAGTCAATTATGAAGAATGATGTCTGGGATGTGGTCCCTAGACCCCAGGACAAATCAGTTGTCACCTCTAAGTGGCTCTACAAAATCAAGCATGGAGTTGATGGAAGTGCAGAAAAGTTCAAGGCTCGCTTTGTTGCTCGAGGCTTCTCTCAAAAGGAAGGTGTAGATTACGATGAGATATTTGCACCTGTTGCCCGATACAACACCATTCGCTCGATAATAGCCCCGGCTGCCTCGCAAGGATGGAACCTACATCAGATGGATGTCAAGACCGCTTTCTTGGAAGTCTATGTCGAACAACCCGAGGGGTTTCAAATTCATGATCAGGAATCTCATGTATGCAGGTTGAAGAAAGCTCTCTATGGGTTGAAGCAAGCACCCTGGGCACTCTATGGGTATCGTCAACTCATAGGAGAATTGATGTTCTTGGTGAACTCCCGTCCGGACATATGTTTTGTAGTTAACACATTGAGCCAATATGTGGTTGAGCCTCATCATATACATTAGATTGGTGCCAAGAATCTTCCGAGATATCTTTGGGGCACAATCACTCATGGACTGAGATACACTGCCGGAGATGTGAGGCTGCATGGTTATTCTAATGTTGATTGGGCTGGCAGTGTGGTGTATCACAAGAGCACTTCTGGATGTTGTTTTCTTTAGGTTCTGCTTCGATATCCTAGATGAGCAGGAAGCAAAAATTGGTTGCCTTGAGCACCGCCATGGCCGAATACATAGCTGCTAGTATGGCCTCCTGTGAAGTTGTCTAGTTGAGGAAGCTCTTTAGTGCATTGTTTGGACATGTATTGGATACCACCGTGATCCTCTGCGACAACCAGAGTGGGATCTGATTATCAGAGAATCTCGTGTTTCATGATCGCTCCAAGCATATAGATATCAAGTACCACTTTATCCAGGATATGGTACAACGAGGAGCAATAAGGCTCCATCACATTGGGACTGATGAGCAGGTCACCGATATTCTGACAAAGCCCCTAGGGAAGGTCAAGTTCTTGGCCTTCCGAGAACAACTTGGAGTCGTGGAGAGACCCTCTTACGAGGGTCCTGTATGAGATGGACATTGAGCTCTGGGAGCTCCGAGGGGCTTGGGATACTTCTTGAAGCGATGAGCAACCATAGGGTGAGTGGTTCAGCCTTCCCCTAGTGGTTTGTTGTGTACAAGGTGAGTGGTTCAACCTTCCCCTGTGATACCCCTTGGCGACATGTAGGCAAGATGAGTGGTTCATCCTTCTCCTACACAAACATCCTACCCATGCAGTCTAAGACTCGTTGGAAGTACCTCTCATCTGGCCAATGAGTAGAGAAATGAGGACATGGACCATAGTACTACCGATGGACGCATCGTGTAATAACGTACTCCCTGTGCTAGGATGAACGATATTGATCTGGGATCAATTGGAACTAACTTCGGGTCAGTAAGAGTGGTATGAGACACTCTCTTTTGATTGGGACAAACTTCGGGTCAGTAAGAGTGGTATGACACACTCTCCTTTGATTGGGACTGACTTCGGGCCAATAGAGAATGGGATGATACATTCTCGATCACTTCTTCTTCTTCATAGTTTAGCAAAGCAGAGCAGTTGCATTGATGGCAGAGATAGTACAGATTGGCAAATGGATTAGTACATGGAGTTCTCCCTAGTTGACAGGGAGTGTTAAAATTGGCAACTAGGGCCAAACTCCACATGGGTCATCTTATTTATGATCACGGATATTTTTCTTGGATTCCTCTCTCTGAGAAGTGTAGGATTGATCTAAAGATCATCTGATTCTGACATGTACAAATGAAGTTATGCATTTATTTTGATTATGGTCAAATTGTCAAGGTCGGCCAACAAACTTATGTAGGCTCAGAAGCCCAACAGTGACATCTATTCATCCTCAACGTTGCATATAAATAGAAGGTGACTTAGCCTCATTTGGACACCACTCATCTTCACACTTCTATCTCTCTCTCCTCATTGATTGGGTACAGATTTCTGGGCCTCTCTCTCGCCACATGTTCAAACTTTCAAGAGAGCGAAATTTTAGGAGGCCGAAATTTACGGAGAGCAAAATTTTAGGAGGCCGAAATTTTTGGAGACCAGATTTCTGGACAGTTTGACCAAGCATTGACCAGCATGCGTTGACCTACTTTGACTGTGTTTTTGTGAGGGCTATCTCTATTTGGGCAGGGCGCATTTTTGGGCACGGAAATCGAGGCTAAACATTGACTGTTGACCAGAGTTGACAACAGCTAGGGTTGACCGCAAGTGGGTTGTTTGACCAGACTTTGATTGGGCTGAATTTGACTGTTTTGAGGGCTATTTTATCGTTCATGTTTGGAGGCCGAAGTTGATTGAAGTTGACCAATTTGTTGATGGTCAAATCTGCCCTGTTGACCAGCATTGACTTTTCTCGTTAGGGCTCTTTTGCTGATGTTATAAATTATCAAATTTGTAAATTGTACTCTCTCTCTCTCTACTGAACTATTGAAGACTAAAAGAAGATTTGATCAAGGGTTTCCCCATAATAGGGTTTGTCCCTGGCTGGTGCCACATCTTGTGTCCACCTGTCTTGGCTTGTCTTCTACTGTTTATGTTTATGTTCTATCTACATTTTACTATCATGTTGATGTGATTGCTAATCTAAATATTGTTGGGCTAATAAAGAAATTGAAGTAAAATCGATCTAAAGCATAGAACATACGATTGTTGCCTAAAATTAACATGTACCTTGTAAAAGAATTTGTTTTGAGTTAAAGAAGTCAAAATAAGCCTCCTAGCACAAGTTGGCCCTGCTAGAGACAAGTCGGCCCAGAGACTGCTACTCAACCCATACAGATGAGTATAAATAGAAGTTGTTCGACCTCATTTTCTCACCAAATCGATCTGCAATCAAGGAGCTCGAACTCAAGTGAGAATTTCAAAAAGGTCAAGAAAGGCAAGGAAGGAGGAAGTAGAAGCTAGAAGGAAGAAAAATCGAAGTTTTTCCCTAGTTTTCTCTCACACGTGTGAAGTAGTTGTGCTGCTGCAGGAGCTGAAGTTGCAGAACTATTGCAAGTCCGAAATATTGAAGCTGCGGGCCGAAATTCTGAATTTGGTGCTAGGACAAGGTTTTGGTCTTGAGGTTTGGGTCTTGGTTTTCTCATTTGAAGCAGATTCTATAAGAAGAGGAGATTTTACTGGATTTTCCCCTTGGAGGGGTTTTGCCCTAGCTTGGAGCCTAATTTCTGTGTCCATTGCCTTTACTATTTTTGCTCTTGATAATTTTTTGATGAGGAAGATCTAAAAAGAAACATAAAAAGATAAATAAAGCTCACAAGCAATTGTTAAGGTTAAGGAGAAGTTGTTTTTATTGCTTCCATTTGCATTCTCCGACAAAAAAGTTGTCGAAAACTCATACGCATTAAATGATTAAAGTAGTCACTAAGGGTTCTTTAGTTTTTTATTTCCTTTTTTATAGTTCATATTGCATAACTGACCATAAACAAAACAGTTGTCTCTGACTTATAATCAATATCATTATCGACAATGCTAAGCTAATAAATTGTCAATATTTAATAACTGGCAATAGACAAAAGTGGATGTCTGATTTATTATCAAGATCATCGTGTTTACAAAGCTAAGCTAATCTGTACTGTATGAAAATGACTGCATCATTAGCACCACAATACATGTTCCTCAAGGAAATCTCAATAAACATTCCAAAACTGTTGTATTAGAGGAACTATCAACTATACTCTCTTTTTTGGAGACAATTAATAACTGTTACTGCAATGGTTGCTATGACAATCCTGTCCTTTTGATGTGGCTAACTTCCTCATGGCTGTACTTTACAGTTGTTGGTAATGGCAATATTTACTACTTTTGAGGTGATGTTCTATCGTCTACTTAGTGTCGGCCTTTGCCATCAAAAAACTATACTGATGTATCTTCCAAGATGCAGAAGGACCATTCACTACCTTCCTCATGGACCCAATTTATTTATTCAAACTTCAAACATGCCACCTCGAGTTGAGAGGGACACAGGACCAACTGATTCACATCATTTCTCTGGCTGAGTCCCACACCTTTGGTAGGATAAAAAAATCTGTCTGATTATACTTGTAGATCTCCAAAATCAGCTAACAACCAACATCGTATTAGACCCACTCAAAGAGTAGCTAAAGCTTAATGCCATGGAAATCTTAACCAGGGTCTCTCAACAAAGAATTTGGGATGGTTGATGAAATGCATATATAACTAATTTTTCTTCCTTCAGAAGCTTTACCAAATTACTAGAAAAGTACCATTGCTTGAAAAGCTTCTGCATGATGACATCCTTTAAAATTTGATAGGTATTCAAAGAAAACATTTTTGGAGGATGAGAAGATCCCCACTAACAAATATATTGCACTGTGACTTACACAATCTAAATCTCTGCATTTGACTCTGTCCAAATTACATTCTACATCTTCAAATTTAGTTTTCTATGTATTTAACATGATTTCAATGTTGGTCATAAACGAAAACTGATATCATAATATCATGCTTAAGATCTAAGTTGCACAAATGCTGGTACAGAAAAAGTTCACTATGGGTACATGATGGCAGTTCCAAAATTTCAAAAAAACAGGAAACATAGTGATATTAAAAAATAGAAAATATATCTGAAAAAGATAAAGAAAATTATAGCCATCATTATTAATATAATTCATACTTAATACCATGTAAAAGTATGTATAGTTTAGTTGAAAACCCAAATACGTCTTCATATATAAGACAACATGCCAAGTAGAGAAGTTATAAATGACTTATCATGTGGTTTTATCATAAAATTTTGAAAACCCTGCTAACTTCAAACCTAAGTCACATGACTCGGGGACAAGTAAACACATGGACGCAAGTCTCCGACATGGGATACGTAAACCACCCAAAACATGACCTAGGAGACAAATAAATAAATGTGTGCGCACGATTTTAAAAAATAAAATAAAATAACAGAGATAGAATATAGACATAAAGATGTGATTTTTTCAACAATTAGAAAATGGAACTACATCAATCAACTCGAAACAGGGTATTTTGAAATTTTCACACAAGTCAAACACCTTAAGCAACCACTCACACAAACAGATCAAAAATCAGTACCCCAGCATTAGAGTGGTTAAAACCTCAAAAATGGAAACAGTTCATAGCCCCAGCTAACACGACCACTTGGGGAAATAAATGCACAAGGAAAAAAATTATGAGTTTCTCACAATCAATCACCAGAAAATATCTCTCCTTTCTCTTTAAATATAAATCATGGACCAATGGAGTGTTAAGCCACGTATCAACATAGTCATTAGTATCAAGAAGAAGATAACCATTGGAACATTTTATGTCAATAACATATTGTTACCATCAAATTAAATAACTGCAAATGCACACTAATGCACACTAAGGAAACACAAATTCAGGATCTCAATCAATGACAGGAATGGGTCTGCAGCCATGAACCCCAAGTAACTTACCTAGGCATTACAAGAGGCACAAGGACAACTTGGAGCCATAAAGACTTAGTTTCAGGTGAGTCATCCTACTAAGAAGTCCCCCAATTATGCTGCACTGATGTCTTCCATCATTGATGTAGAGCCTTCCATCATTGAAGAAGGCTAATTCAGAGCAAGTGTTGTGAGATGCCATGGCAAAGGAGTGTCACTCTATTTTGCACAATGATGTTTGGGAGATTGTGCCAAGACCAAAGGGGAAGTCAATTATTGATTTCAAGTGGTTGTACAAGGTGAACCATGCAACTAATGGAAGTGTAGAGAGTCCAAGGGCAGAGCCACTACACAAAGGTTCTCCCATAAAGAGAGCTGACTATGACAACATTTGCTCCAATTGCAAGATACACTTTTATCAAGGTAGTTATATCTCTTGCATTTGATATTGGTTGTCTCAATATCAGATGGTTGTAAAAACAACATTTCTGAATGGAAAGATTGATGAGGAAGCTTATACCCATGCATGTAGGTTGAAGAACGTTGGAGATCCTAACCTTTACTATTTGTTTAATAAAATTGATTTGTCAATTTTTGTCCTATATGGGATATTCTAATCCTTACAGCTCGTGTTGAATTTCGTAACTATGGTCGGTCTTCATAATGTACATTTTGGTCCTTAATGTATTTGTAGACATGTTCTTCATGTCGGTTGAAAAAGAAATGAATTCAATTTTTTTAATTTAAATATTTTGACTCCTAAAAACTCAAGTCGGCCCAGCTTCATTGTGGCACCCATTCGGCCCAAGAAAAGACTATAAATATGTGACATTTCGTCCTCCTCCAAGGCCAAGCAACTCGCATCATCTGAGGCAATTCACATCTTTTCTATTCATGGATAATTCGGATGGTCTGAGGCAAGAGAAGAGCAAGGATCATCTTTCAAGGAAGCAATATGAGGGGTTGAGGCATAGTTGCGGGGGAGCACCTCCCCCCCCACCCGATCCCGCTCCCAATCCGCGCTCCAGGCGGGAGCGACTCGGGAGCGGGTAGGGAGCGTGCTCCCTAAAAAAAAATCGCTCCCTGCATTTTTGGGAGCGTTTTCGGGAGCGTTTTGCCTTTTTTGCAATGATGTTCCAAATGCAATTGTTTTTCAAAGAAACAAATGTTAAATTCATGGTAATGTTAAATTCTTAAAGTAAAAGTGACATTCTCTTTAATCTTCATTTTCATCCTTTTACTTAAATTTTTAACATTACCATGAAATGACTTAGGATGTTTGAGAGTGGTTCCAACCTCACTGGATTTCATATGCAAAAAGTAGAATTTTAGATTTCATTCAAAATCCAGCAGACTTATCAGTTTTTCAGGATTTCAGGATTGCATTGTTTCCATTGAATTTTGTCATGTATTAGGGTATGGAACTCGTATTTAATCAAGAGCACCAATCCCTCTATGTACCTTGATGTTAGTGACATTGGTTTTCGAACTCCTCTATCATGACCCTCCTAAAAATGTATGCATCACTCAAACAAAATCTTGACTTGACATGCTATGCTTTATCTATCTTATGTTAATGCTTAGAGGGTGATATTAATGACAAAGATCCCTATACAGATACAGAGGTAATGACAAAGATACCTCTGGATATTAATGCTTAAAGGGTGATATTAATGATAAAGATCCTGATTTTCCAACAAGACTAAAAAATTAGACATTTCTCGTTGTGGCAAGAGGCCCAAGCATAAGCAATAGATAATAGATTTACTTGTCTTTTCTAGTTTCTAGTAGCTTTTATAACTATTGACTCTTTCATATTTATTATGATATTTTTTTAAACAATATAAGACAATTTAAGTTTGAAGTTGGCAATTATAACTCAGTAGTAATGAATTATGAATATGATGCTTCGTGAAAGTTGAAAGTTGTTTCATTTCATGTTAGATATTATTTGTTGTAATGGCTACACTTAGTTTACAAGTACAACTTTGGTGATCAATGATGATAAATGTTATATATTGGATTTTGAAAGCTTGAAACTTTAAGATTGATGAATCATGACTCAATATGTTGTATGTTACTATGTTACTAACTTGTGGACATGGTTGATGAAGATTATAACTTCTAGATGATTGTCGTTATATGGTTCAATCTATGGTTTTTTATGTTTTTTATATCTAATTCATTATTCTACATGTTTTTGTTGACATATATGTATCAAAATATAAAAATATAAAAAACGCTCCGGGATTCGCTCCCAAACCGGGAGCTTTTGAAAATGTCGCTCCCGCACCCGTTTTCACTCCCGCTCCCAAGTAACACTAGGTTGAGGCAAGCATGCGGAGGTCTGAGGCAAGCAAAAGGTCAGCAAAGGATGATAGCACTCTTTGTGATGAAGGTTGAATCTTTGTGGTGTTGAGATTTGGGGTACCTATGGGATGAATTTCCCCATAGGAACCCAACTACCCCAAAGGAAAGCCCATCTTGCCCCAAAGAGAATTTATATTGGATAAAGGAAAATATTATTAATGATGTATTCTTGGCACTCCTTAATGTGACAACTTTACTTGGGCAAGCCATCATCTAAAAGAATTCATATTAATATATTATGTGGCAAATAATAATTTATTGTGGCACATCTTCAAGTCGGCTAGGCTTGTAAAGGCCCTTTGGAGGGCTAGTCGTTGCATCAAGAAAAGGTTACAGGTGTAAATAAAGGTGGATGAGACCTCATTTGAGATTAACCTAGAGAAACATCTCTTATGTGACATCTGCCCAAAGGAAAAGGAGTTAACTTCAGATTGAGCCGCGGGACTAAAGAACAGACAAAGTTGAGAAATGTATGGTCTTTCTTGTGTTAGATTGGAACCTGAGTTTGCTTGGTATATGCGCAGGACTATCCAGAGTTCTCATTGTGATTCACTTAAGTATCTTGTACCCCTTTTGATGAGGTCGAGACCCTAAAAATGGAGGACTATACATAGATCTATATCTCTGTGATTCGCATTGCTTTTCTGAGGCTCGAATTATTTCTCTGTGGCTTGATCTATATCTCTGTAATTCACATTGTGTTTCTGAGGTTTGCTATTTATCTGTGGCTCACTATGAATCTCTGTATCTAATCCTTGTGGCTCGCAACATCTCTGTGGCACACAATAATTACAGTGGCTCGCATTATAATGGCTCACATACATTATTTATCAGTGGCTCACATTAATGATTAATCTATTTATGGCTTGCATCTATGGCTCATTGACAGATTTCAGTGGCTCGCTTTTGTTTTGTGGCTCAGATCATATCTGTGGTGGGTTGCATCTCTTATGGCTCACATCTTTTGTGGTTCACATTATCTATCTGGAGGTTTGTATTAAATCTCAATAGCTCGCATCCTTTCTGTGATTCACATTGCAATCTGTGACTCACATTCTTTAAGGATTGCCTTCCCTGTGGCACGCATTGTCTCTGTGGCTCGCATTGTATCTGTGGGCTTGCATATGTTCCTCTGGATCGCATTTATTCTCTATGGTTCGTAATTTTCTGTGGATCGCATTGGTTCATATTTGTTCTCTATGGCTCACATTTACTTTTCTATGGCTCGCAATCATTTTTCTATTTCTTGCATATCTCTGTGACTCACATACTTTTTGGTATGGCTCGTATTCTCTGTGGTGTGGCTCGCATTCTTTGTACTTCTCTGTATCTATATCTATGGAAGGACAAGATTTATGGCAGTTCTATACATGCTAGCAGTGTTAATTGTGTTTATGGAAAACCTCACAACAGTATGACTGTGATAAAGATATATGGCAAGAATGACCTTGAGTGATAATCTTGATAACAATATGACAGCAGTAATAGCAGTGACCTGTGATATGACAATAACCTTTTACATGGTAGCACATTGACATGGCAGTAACTTTGATATGGCAATAACCCCGATATGACATTTAATGATATGGCAGTGAAACTCTGATATATGCAAGTGTATCTGTGATGTATGGCTTGTCTCTATGACATTGACTTGACAGAGAAATATGTTACTTGGAGATCTACCTCCCTATACTTGTCTGCTGCCAGGTTTGGCCTAAGAGGCCTAATGCGTATTGAATGTTGAAAGATGTGTCTCATGCTGATTGTGCTTTGCATCACAGCTAAACATTTGATGAATATCTAAGAAGAAAAATCTGGTTGGGTTTTTCACCTTGTGGGTTTTGTCCTGATCTCTGACCTAAATCCTGGCGTCTCTATTGTGTATGTTTTTCTTCTATTTTTCCTTATTGTTCCACTGCATTATTATTGTTATTGTTCTCTCTACATAATGGCTAATGATGATATGATATTTTGGGGTGAATATAATGTGAAAATGTTGAAAAAGTTTTAAAAAAATGCAAATATCTACAGCAGAGAACAATCTAGCCCTAAAATTAACATGTGGAAGATTTCTGTTGAAGGACGAATCTGTGTTGAAGGTCGAATCTATCTCTGTGACAGCCTTGATCTTTGTGCTGAACTGAACCTCTGTGAAGAGACTAACTTTTCTGAGGAAGGCAGAAGACCTTATTCCAAGCAGACATGATCAGACACAGTCCTTGAGGGCAGAGGACTTGACTAGGAGGTTATTGGACTAGGTTTGACCAAGTTTCTCTGATGGTCATTTGACCTAGTATTTGAATTGGATGCACCTTCGTGGAACTTAATAATTTCTCTAAGAAGGGTTGTTGGGTTTTCCCCCATGTGGGTTTTCCCAGGATAAAATGTTGTGTTCTTGTGTGGCTGTCTCTTTATGATCCTACTGGCTTCTTGTTTATTGTTGAGATCCTCTGTATAATTTCTTTATGATAAATATAATTGCAAGAAAAAGGGTTAACCTAATAAGATCATAAGAAGTAATTATCAGTTTAAGAGGATGCTTGTAAAAATCAATATGGTACCAGAGCCATGGTGAGAGAGCAGCCCTGAGGAAGAAGTCATGTCTCTTGCCCTAGTTCAAGAATCAAAAATTTGTCCTCCTATTTATAGAAAACCTATATTCTGCCAAAGTCAATACAAGACCGAAATCTGACCTATAGAAAGAATCCCTAATTCTTGAGAAGACCGAAAGTCTCACAAGGCTGAAGAGCCTCAGAAGTAACCTCAAGCCGAAAATCTCAGAGCTTCAGAGGTCTGAATTATCTCCAAGGAAAAGATGGCTGATCATATCATAAATGCAAAGGTTTCAAAATTTAATCTCAGATAGGCCAAAGTCCTTATCTTACCTTAGGAAGTTTGTTTGCAAGGAGTAGGACAACATTTATCTAAACCAAAAGGACTCAAAGATAATCTCAGGACCGAGCCTCATGAGCTTTTCAATGATCAAGAAACCTCAGGAGCCTTAAACTGTGACCAAAAAATGGTGGAAAAGCCAGCCTATAACTGTTTTTGTCACAAGAAGACATTGGATCATTAAGGGATAGGCCGCAGATCCAAAAATAGTTTGTCTCAATATTATTAATGACAAAGAGGTCTCATGAATGACCTCAGAAAATCCTAAGATCGTGGAAAAGCCTGCCTTCAATTTATGTTTTGATTTGTAACTTGTCCTTGTGATTCGTCGAGTCACCGTTTTGATCATGAATCATTAGAGCCTAAGAAAACTGATTCGTCCTCCCCCCCCCCTCTCCCTCCTCGTGTCCTGAATCCCACGTGTTGGACACGGTTCCCGAACACACATGTCTGATTCATGACTCGAGTGTGTTCTAGCACATGGGATTCGATGGGCATGCGAACCCAAATTCGATGGGCCAGCAAGCCCTGATTTCAGGACATGTGCCCCACTGAAAACCGTGTCACATGGCTTTTAAAGCCCGATTTGGACCCATTTTTCACTCATTCTTGAGTGTCTCTCTTGTTGTGGGTGTGCGGGAGCGACTAGCAAAGGGTTTGGGAGCATTTTGGAAGTGATTCAAGCAACAGGTAAGTGCATATTGCTTCTATTCTTTTTGCATTTTTGCTACAACATTTTCCATGTCCATTTTTTTACATGTTTGTGCATTTTTCTTTATTTTTTTACAGCATTCATGGTTCAATCAAGGGCAGCAGGGAAGGGGCAAAGGAAGGGAAAGAATGTCCCCATTGGTGATGCCCCTCTTATTCCAATTTCATCAGGGTCTGCAAGTGTTCCCTCTATTGGAAGTGGGGCTGCAACAGAAATTTCAAATGTTGGGGGCAAAATAAATTTAGAAAGGCAGCAAGCTCAAGAAAGCAAATATCTCTTGTGGAAGTATGTCAGAAGAGATCAAGGGCCAGGCAGCAAGTTGAAGGGAAGAGGCAATGTTTCTTGGAATTTGGAAATGCAACTATTGCAGCAATCATTTCAAGAGCACTTATTTCCGTGTGGAAGCTCATTTGTTGGGCTTACCAGGTTGTGGAATTGGAGCATGTGCAAATGTGTTTGTAGCTAAGAGGAAAGAAATGGGAAAAAAGGCCAATGTTGGTGTGGCAAGGGTGGTTGCATCATCTAAAAAACAAGAATGATGATCCCCTTCCATTCTTGAGAAAAAGCAGCAGCAAATTTCCATTTGAGAGTTTTGGTGGGGGTGTGGGTCAAGCAGCAAAAGGAAAGGCAGTGGCACTTGGTCCAATGGACAAGATTTTTCAGAAAGAGAGACAGGAAGAGCTTGATATCACCATTGACTCTTTTCTATTTGAACTTCATATCCTTTAATGTTGCACACTCACCTTTATTTCTTGAGACGTATCGAGCTCTAACTGAAGGGGCTCCATCAAGGTATATGCCACCTTGTTCAGAGAAGCTTAAAATCACATTGTTGACTAAGAAAAAGAAAGAGGTGGACAAAATGCTTGAGCCTATTAAATCAACATGGCCAACATCCGGGGTTAATATTATTTCTTATGGATGGACATATCCAGTACGCCACCCACCCATCAACTTCATGGTGTCTTCCTTGAATGGACCAGTTTTCTTGAACTCAGTGGATGCACTTGGACAATACAAGGATGCATAATATATTGGTGATTTGTTCATTAAAGTTATTGAAGATGTAGGTGTTGATTATTGTGTGCAAATCATTACAGACAATGCACATGTTTGCAAGGTTGTTGGCATGATTGTGGAAGCTAAATATCCACAAGTATTTTGGACACCCTGGATTGTCCATTCCTTGAATTTAGCACTTAAAACTATTGCTTCTGATGTGCCTTGGATTGGAAGTGTTATTGAGGATGCATAGCATATCCGCAACTTTGTACAAAATCATACAAATGCCCTCACAATATACAAGGAGTACACCCATCTATCATTGTTGAAGATTGCAGATACACGGTTTGCCTCTTCATTCATCATGTTGAAGAGGTTGAGGGAGGTCAAGACCGCTCCTGGGGCCATGGCTATTTCAAAGTTTTGGTCTTTTTGGAGAAAGACACATCAAGCAACCTCAAAAAGAGCCAATGACACAGTGTTAGATGATGCTTGGTGGGAGAGGGTAGACCTCACTATTTAGATCATGGACCCTATCATTGCATTGCTACAATTTGCGGATACAGACCAACCCATCCTAGGAGAGGTTTATGAGGGATGGGATTCCATTATTGAGTCCATGAGGACCATTATTTTACAGAGTGAGTGCCATAAGTATGAGAAATTATTAGAGGCCTTCTTCACCACCATACATGATATTCTTGTCGGCAGATGGGGTAAGAATTGCACACCTTTGCATTGTTTGGCTCACTCATTGAACCCAAACTACTACAGCCATGAGTAGTTGAATGGTGGACCTTCCCACAAATTCCCTCCTCACATGGATGGTGAAATTTCACAAGGGATGAAGGATGCATTGAGGCAGATATTTTAGGATAGAGCATCCATTGATAAGGTGGAAGATGCCTTCACAGAGTTTTCCACTGGCACTGGGCGATTTGCAAGCCATGATGTGATTAGAGACAAGGGAGCTAAGAAGCCCTATTCTTGGTGGGCAACTCATGGGGCAACAAGCCCTCCTCTACAACAGTTAGCCATGAGGATCCTCTCTCAGGTGACTTCATCCTCTTGTTGCGAGAGGAATTGGTGCACATATGGGAATTTGTATAGCATCAAGAAGAGCAGGCTTGAGCAATGCAGGGCAGAGACAATGGTGTATGTGCACACCAACCTTCGTCTTATTTACAGGCAGAGGGATGAGTGGTTGAACGGAAAGACAAAGATGTGGGATGTCTTTCCTAATGATATGGGTTTGTACAGAAGTGTTGAGTTGGGATTGGCCAACTTAGATCTTAATGACCCAGTGCCAGAGCATGTCACTTTTAATGATGGTGATACTCTTGAGAGTTCATCCTCCACACCAGCGGATGCAGAGATTACATTGGATACAGAGGAGAAGGATGCAGCAGAGCAGAGCAGTGGTGACGATGACAGTGATGTTGATTTTGATGATGATGATGATTGATGAGCTACCTACTACCTTGTAGTTGTTTTGCATTTTCTATTTCTATTTGCCATTGTCATTGCTGCTAGCCTACGAACTACCACCTATGTAACACGTTTTGATTTTGATGACTTAATGAGAAAACTGCAGTTTCTTGTCTTTCTCCTATTGGATCATTAATGAACCTGTCACAATTGTATATATATGCATAATGTTACATTGTACAACTTACAAATTTTAAATTTTAAATGTAGAATCTATGTCTATGTCTGAATTTGTATCATGAATGAGAATTTGTGTAAGAAATATCTATTCAGTATTAATTTTTAATAATATATATATATTAATAAAATAATATATAATGTGTCCTATGTGTCATGTTCTGATGGGTCTACGTGCCCCCTGTCGGACACTTGAATTTGTGTGTCATGTCCTGTGTCCCCGTGTCAGGTGACTTAAAAGGAGCCTATTTTGTTTATAAAGACAAATTTGTGATGAAAGATGCACTATCTATCGTGATCATTCTAGAAGTTCAAGCCTTTGAGACTAAGACCGTGAATCTCAACCAGCAAGTCATCCTTATAATCTTTGTGGTATGAAAGACATTGTACAGGAAAGAAAGGGTTTGGACTGACATTTCAGTTTGAAGTGCCTTTCTCTTAAAGTTTTTCCATGGCTACTGAAACTAACATTGTCTAAAAAGTAGAACTAATACTACAATTCAAGTGATGAAGATCTACAGTGATTAGGAATGAAGATCTACAAAAAGACCAGTGAAGTTAATGCTTAAGAGGTACGTATCATTAGTAATTTTTGTCTAAAGTATATTCTTGATCCAAATAATTTTTTGTTAAGGAACTCTGTAAAGACCAAGTATAAGTCTATAGAAAAACTTGGAGCTATTGAGTTTGGTGTATCTTGAAGATTAAGAACTCATTACAATTTAGTCATGGGACTGTTAGGTATTCTTGTAGAATCCCTTACAGATGCGCATTGAAGGAGTCCATTCTTTAATAAATTGACATGGCAAGGAGAAATGACATCATTATTATGGCTCAACATAGTCACATATTTCAACATAGTCACATAAGTGAAATATGTGACTTGTTCTCATGAACTGAAAGATTGGAGTGTGATGATGTTGTATTATGTACAGAAGCAACATATGTCTCTGCATCGTATAGAATTACTAACATGAAATTTTGAAGAACTATATATATATATATATATATATATATTTCATGGACTGTAAACGCTCAACATTGAAAGAAAAGAAAAGGGGATCATTGTCACTAAAGCACACCTTAATAAAAGAAGTTCGCTTCAATGTAAAAGAGGTCGATTCTCTCTTCAAGGTTAAGGATCAAAGTTCAAGTCACATGCAAATCTAACATGCCAAGGATATTGGATTAAATGAACCTATTGTTGCTAAGATATGAGCCTCTTAAAGAATTGATGCCATGTGTGCTCTTATGGAAAACCTTACTACTAGTATAAATACTTGGGTGCATGAATCTATCTTGATAAAATCTCTTAAGACGCTGAGTAACTTGGTTTGGTGAAACCAACAATGATTATTGATTGTTCAAAAAATCAAGCCTAGGGTTTTGGATATTTGGATATCAAGGGTTTGTTAAACCCTAGCAAACTAAAAATGGCTTGAATAACCTAGGGTTTACGAACAAAACCCTAGGAGTGAACATTTCCATTGGAAGAAGAAGACCTAGTTCTTGCAAGAAAGGAACGACACCATAATGATGATGTGGATGAGATTGATAAAGGTGCAAGATTGATGCAAGAAGACTAAAGATCAAGAGGGAGTTGACATTCTTCAAGAGATAAGTATTTTATATCTCTCTTATTTGATTATTACTATTGTTTTTATTTTTACTGATAGTTAGTCTCTTGTCTTTGAATTCTTTGCTTGGTTGTAATTGTTCTTCCATGGCCTCCTAGTGAGGATTGCAGGTACATATTAAACGTTGCCTAGACTTTGGTAGTACGTGGAAGAACAAAGCAAAGTTGTGACAAGGACTCTCCCAGAAATAGGGATTTGTGATGATAGATATTGTACTATATGAGATCTGGACTCAGAGGGAGCAGACAGATCAGCAAGATTAAAATATGCCTCACTCTATACCAGAAAGTAGTCAATGGTGACTTCCAAGACAAAGTATGATTGGATGACAAGAAGTACAAAGCAAAGGATTACCTCAATAAGAGGGAAGAAGACTATGAAAGGACATCTTGTCAAGTACACTTTTGTTAAAATTTATTATCTTTATGATTTCTATTGAAAACTACATCAGATGGATGTAGAGATTGTCTTCCTCAATGAAAGAAGAAGTGTACATAAGAGCTACCTCAAGCTTGTGAGGTACATGAAGAAGTCTTATACTTGTAAGCAGAAAGAAGGCTTTGTACAGGCTCCTCAGATTTGATACACTTGGATCAAGGTTGATCCTATATATGATTTGTTTTCTGACGATAGCAGAAGAAACCATGTGTCAAAGAGAGTAGCTTTGACCAAAAAGATATGTTTTAGAGAGAGCAATCAAGGCTTTCTCAGGAAACCTTGCTTTAGCTTCAGAGGGAGCCAATCTATGGATTCAAAGTGAAGGATTTTGACTAGATAGTCGATGCACTTTAATAGCATCAGTGGCAAAGGGAGCAACCAAGATTGCCATGACAGGATTTGTTCCAGAAAGAACTCCCAATTAGGGTAACCTGAAAGTAGCCAAGATGATGGATCAAGAAAAGGTAGCAAATCAGTCTATGGTTCAACATGTGTAACCAACATGGTACAATTGGTCATGGCACAATCACTTTGAGATATATCTCAAACAGTGAAGTATAGTTGCAGGGATATACAAATTATGACTAGACAGGGAGTGCAAATGACAGGAAGTACTTCAAGAGGATGCCTATTTTGAGCTCTATTATGATTTCTTGGACAAGCAGGAAGCAGAAATTTGTTGCACTCAACACTGTAGAAGCAAAGTATATCGTAGCTCGTGAAGGTTGTACTGACGTAGTGTGGCTTCAGAAGTCGATTGCAGGATTGTTTGATCAAATGAAAATGACAACATGATGACAAGTCAGGGCAACTTGAGATCTAGAGCCAAGACATGGTACAAGAAGAGAACAATATGGCTCTAGTAATATCAAGCAAATTGTCCCAGACAAGCTTGAAGAAATTATGTCTCTCAGCAAGAGGGCATGATGAGACAGCAACATCAGTGGAGAGTCATTCTCCCTAGGTCAAAGATGTTGACCAATTGGGGAAAATGGTCCAGCAGAGGACAATCGTTCTCCCTGTGTCAAAGATGTTGACCAATTGGGGAAAATGGTCCAACAGAGTACAATCATTCTCCCTGTGTCAAAGATATTGACCAGTTGGGGAGAATGGCCTAGGAGCCCAGGATCACTCAATTGAGTGTGTGGCTCTCCGCATCAGGCTCAGTCTCTCCAAATAGTATGAAGAGCTCATTTAACATCAGGCCCAGTTGCTCATGTAGAGTGTGGCCTATGGAGTTTCACCACGAGTCAAAGAGATTGACCAGGATGGTGAACTAAGACTAGTCTAGGTCAGGAGTACTGATCAAGATTATGGTTTAGTGGTACCAACCAAAGTTATCATGACTAGTTGATGCTAAATGCTTTTCCATGTGTCAGGGGTACCGGCCAGAATGGGTCAAGAGTACCAACTAGTTGTGGCAACTTGATTGATGTTGATGATTTACCATATGTCAAAGTTGTTGACAAGATTATGATAATTGGATGATGATGTTATATGTCAGAGTTGTTGACTAAACTATAGATGATGATGATGTTGATGATGTTGATACTGATAATGAACTGTTCTAACCCTTTCTTAGAGAAATTTGTCAACATGACAACATCTTGATAGCCATTATGAATACCTCCCTAGTTAAGAGGGAGGTGTTGAATTTCGTAACTATGGTCGATCTTCATAATGTACATTTTGGTCCTTAATGTATTTGTAGACATGTTCTTCATGTCGGTTGAAAAAAAAAAGAATTCAAAATTTTGAATTTAAAAATTTTGGCTCCTAAAAGGTCAGGTCAGCCTACTCCTAGTCAAGTCAGACCAGCTTCATTGTGGCACCGATTCAGCCCAAGAGAAAAACTATAAATATGTGACATTTCGTCCTCCTCCAAGGCCAAGAAACTTGCATCATTTGAGGCAAATCACATATTTTCTGTTCATGAATAATTCGAATGGTCTAAGGCAAGAGAAGAGCAAGGATCATCTTTCAAGGAAGCAATACGAGGGGTTGAGGCAAGCATGAGGAGGTCCAAGGGAAGCAAGAGGTCAGCGAAGGATGATAGCACTCTCTGTGATGAAGGTCAAATCTTTGTGGAAGATTTATGTTGAAGGATGAATCTATGTTGAAGGTCGAACCTATCTCTATGAAAAAGCCTTGATCTCTGTGTTGAACCGAACCTCTGTGGAGGATCAAATTCTGGGGAAGGCAGAAGGCCTTATTCTAAGCAGACCTAATCAAACACAGACCTTGAGGGCAGATGACTTGACTATGAGGTGATTGGACCAAGTTTGACCAAGTTTCTTTGATGGTCAATTGACCTAGTATTTGACTCGGATGTATCTTTGTTGAACTTAATAATTTCTCTAAGAAGGATTGTTGGGTTTTTCCCCCATGTGGCTTTTCCCAAGGTAAAATGTTGTGTTCTCGTGTGGCTCTCTCTTTATGATCTTACTAGTTTCTTGTTTATTGTTGAGATCCTCTGTATAATTGATTTATGATAAATATAATTGTAAGAAAAAGGATTAACCTAGTAAGATCATAAGAAGTAATTATCAGTTTAAGTGGATGCTTGTAAAAATCAACAGCTCATAGTAAGAAGCCTATGGTATGGTGCAAGAAGTTGGGCCTCCAAGTTTGATATGAAGGACATTTGCCTTTTGCACCTTTTTTTGGGTCTTGAGGTATGGTAAGGTACTAGTGAGATCTTCGTTGGTAAGGGGAAGTACATAGTAGAAATTCTAAAGAGATTTCAAATGATCAATTACAAGCCTTTAGTTACTCCAATGGTTCCAAGTCCTAAGTTGATTGTGGATTCAAATTTAGATTTCATGGATCCTTCAATGTATAAACAATTGATAGGTTCCCTTGTGTATTTGGAAAACACCCAACCTTGTATTTTCTTTGCAATAAATACACTATGCCAATGCACAAAATGAGATGAGGCAAATTCATTGCATTACTGCAAAGCATGTGCAACAATACTTGAAGAGCAAAATTCATTATGGGCTGAGGTATATTGAGGATAGAGAGTTGATGTTGAATGGCTTTGTTGATTCAAACTAGGCAGGTGATGTTAGTGCTAAGAAGAGCACTTTAGGTTTTATTTGAGCTTGAGCTCAATTGTGACATCAATGCACAAAATGAGATGAGGCAAATTCATTGCATTATTGCAAAGCATGTGCAACAATACTTGAAGAGCAAAATTCATTATGGGCTGAGGTATATTGAGGATAGAGAGTTGATGTTGAATGGCTTTGTTGATTCAAACTAGGCAGGTGATGTTAGTGCTAAGAAGAGCACTTTAGGTTTTATATGAGCTTGAGCTCAATTATGACATCATGGTTCAACGAGAAGCAGGCAATAGTGCTATTGAGTTCATTATAGGCATAAGTACATAGCAACTTCTTTTGCTAGTTGTCGATTATATGGCTGCATATGTTGATCATAAAAGTGACAAATTAAATGTTCCTATAATTGAATACTATGACAAAAAAGTCCAATTAGGGTCTCTAAGAATCCAGTGTTTCGTAATCACTCCATGCATATAGGCATTCAATAGGATTCCCTCAAATGCAAATTTCAAAAGGGCATAGTGATTCTTGAGTATGTTCTCCAGAATTCACAGGTGGCAAACATTTTGACTACGACAGAAACAAAGGGGAATTTTGTGATGCTAAGGGAGGGAAGAAGCTTGGTGGAGAACACCTTCCTAGCAAAAAGGGATGTTAGAACATTTTACCTTGTTTTCTCAATAGTCAGTTCTCCTTATTCATGGCATAGCAATGGCAGGAGATTTATACCTGGGTGCAACAAATCTATACATCGAAATGTGTTCATTGATGGGATATGGTGCTCGGCATAGCATTAGATTGCTTTGGGAGGAGCATTATTGTTATGTAGATAGGTTGGTAGAGGTCACATGCACCATTAGTTATAATCTTGATTCAGATTTAGAGAAGGCATAGTGCTATAGGAGCAAATAGCATATTGCATTATGAGATTGATCTATTCTAGGAGGGGCACAAATCCTAGGGTGGTCATGCAACATTTTCCCTTCATTAAGAAGGCTCAATGCATGCATATGATGAATTAGTATTCTCTAATTTGGTGCTTTATTCCTAACGACATTACCCAAGCATGAGGGCATAGTCACCTAGGAGATCAGCCACTATTGTCACCTTAGTAGTTGTTCCCATGTTATTTTGTGGATGGATATTATCCCACAAGAGAGGCTTTCCCAACAAGTCTCAAAGATTAAGTAACCCACGAATTCCCAAGCTAAATACCCTCTAAATACTGTTAATATTGTTATTAAAGTGTGTTTCTTTACTATGTACTTTTGTAACTTACAATCCGACGGTCACGATATGTTCTAGACATGAAGTGATCCGACGGTTCATTCTCTCCTCGGTATTATCGACACTTGATCCGTGGCTTAACACCCAATTGGTCCATGATCTCTATTTAAAGAGCGTGGAGGATCATTTGTAGGGTAACCGTTCATGAGAGAAGCTTATGTAAATTTTCTTTCTTTTATTAATAAATTGCCTGAAGTGGCCGCGTTGACTCAGGCCGTGGATTGTTTCTCTCTTTTGAGGGTTTTAACCACGTCAAGAATACCGGTGTATTGATTTGTGATATGTTTGTGAGCAGTGTCCTTTGGTGTTCTGTCTGAGGAACTTACCCTGTAAATTCCTACATTTTATACTATTCAATGCAGATTTTGTTGTAACCTAACCCTAGGTTGGCATAAAAAAAAATAATAATATTAAAATTTTTAGGAGATGACACACAAAGACTAATGCCTTTATCAATAATGGGTATATGGAGTCAAAAAGGGTGAGGTTAAATGCGAAAGACCTCAATTGGAGCGAGTAAGAAAGAGAAAAACCTCTCAATCAAACCCTAGTAATTTTCAATCAATTGGAGATTTAAGGTCAAAGAATGTTATTCAAAGTTTCCTTGATAAATATTAGGTGACAAATCTTGCAAAAGAGATTTTCGAGTAATAAAATATTCAGCATATCATGAAAACTTTTAAAAACCCCTATTTCCACAACATTACAAAATGGAAGAAGATAAATAAAATAGCAAAATTCACCATAGCACCACTTCATCAATCCAAGAGAAAATCCCTCTAAGTAATTTCATCCTCCCCAAGACAATTTGTTATTTTTAGTGATCCATTGCTTCCAAAAGACAAGAACAACTAGTGCACACTCCCCCACAAGAGAAATAATGAGTGTGTGTGACAATGATCCTCCTAAATCAACTCCCCTCTACTTATATAAGGGAAACAAAGTCAATTTAGGGCAAAATTAGACTAAAATCCTAAGTTGCACAAAACGGGGAAACAGGTACGAGTTTCCAAAACGGGTATGAGTTTCCGAAACAGGCACGAGTTTCCAAAACGGGCACGGGTACGAAACGTGACCCCCCAAATTTCGGAAATGGGGAAACGCGATATATATATATATCTATATATCTATATATATATATATATAAGAATTTAGGACATTTAAGAAATGTTATGTGCAATCATAAAGGATACATGATACATTATAATTTATTACATTTAAAATTTAAATAGTATGATTAAATTTACATCACATTTACTCATCAATGATCACATAATGAAAATAGCAATATTGGAATATCCAAAATCAACCTTTATTATATATCCAAATCTCAAAATCAGCCTTTATTATATATACGAGGTTGCAAGTACAATAAAGACTATGTGGCTGCAAGAACTATAAAGACAAAATACCATTGCTCTCTTCCTCTTTTCTCCCTTGCTAAAATCATCTGTCTCCAAGAGAAACGACTTGCTCAATTGTGTGATGAGGGAATGAGGCGAGTCTTTTTATAACTTGAGAGAGGCATCTAGAAGCATCCACAAGATACTTTATTCGCCCAATAAAAAATTAGAACTGAAAAAACAAAAAAAATAAAAGAAAAACCGCAAAA
Organism: Pinus tabuliformis; assembly: GCA_031772625.1. Lineage (NCBI taxonomy): Eukaryota > Viridiplantae > Streptophyta > Pinopsida > Pinales > Pinaceae > Pinus > Pinus tabuliformis. Next base: position 655,362,270 of record CM062812.1, read on the forward strand.
TGAAGTGGAAACTCCATCGTACGATCTGGAAACTCGTTTTCGACCGTACTAGCCATGTTTCCCCATGCCGGAAACTCGTTTCTAGGTCATACGGTACGCATTTCCACGTTTTTGTTTTGTTTCCTGGTTGAAACGGCCCTGGGGTCAACGTTTCTTGCAACATAGCTAAAAGCCCTAAAAATAATATCTCAAGTGATTACAAGTTAAGTAGGTCACAACCCGACCTAAAAGATTGTTATCTCAATGATAAAACATAACAAAAAGCCTCCTTTTAGCCCACAAGTGTGAGAGAAAAGGTCCTCCAAGGGTTGACATCATTCTCCAATGGTGGAGAGATCTCCATTAAAAAGGTGTTAATGATGGGTCAAAGAATGATCCCCACTCCAAGCCATCTCCTCATCAACAAATGTGCATCATCAAGCTACCCCACCCTCATCATCATGTCGTCATCAATCGTGTCCACGTCATCACTCTAGGCTTCATGAGGGTGATGTCACAAGCCTAGAGCATGACATCATTATCCAAAAAGGTGTACCATTCCTTCCAAAGAGATCTCAAGTCTTCTTTATCATCAAACTAGTCCAAGAATAGGGCAATGTCCATCAAGGTGGTGTAATGCCAACCAGGGGTCATACTGTGGTTTCTAGGGTACATTTCTTTCTAAGTAATGTGCTAGCCTCAATGCGTAGCATTTCAAGATCTAGAGGGAGAGGAGAATGTCATCATCAATGTTGCATCCATCCCAAGGTCAACACTCTTCTCAAAGCGATCAACATCCTATCTATAGTGCCTTGAAGCATCATCAAGTGGGCTTGGACATCCTCTCTGAAGTGTTGGAGAAGTCTCAATCAATCTCTTAAAGAATAGCAAGTGTACCTAGAAGAAAACATCTAAAACATATTCTCAAAATCAAGTGACATCATCATCGTAGGTAAAGTAACCATAAGAGAATCACAGTGGGCCAGATTTAATGCAAGGCACAAGCATCAAATGTCTTTCTATCTTAGGGTTTGTAAATAAGTTACCATGCTTATATATGGGTGGGTTATCCAAAGGCCCTGTTAGAGGCTTCCAACCCTAAAGGGGGGAACAATTCCTAGGTCGACCCATTAATCAGCGGGTGCAAATGTACAGTGGTATGGTGGGGGTTTTCTTCATGGAAGATTGTTAATTTTAGATAACAATGGTATGTTCTATGCTTAAGTGCAATTTACTTCAATTTTTCTTATTACCCCAATATCCATTTCCAGATTAGCAATCACATTAACATTGATAGTCAATGCAGATAGAACATAAACAATAAGCAGAAGACAAGCTAAGACAAGAGGACACAATATTGGCGGATGCCAGGGAAAAACCCCAACGTGGGGAAAACCCTTTGATCAAATCTTCTTATTATTCTTCAAAAGTTTAATAAAAAGAGTACAATATACAAAATCTACTTGCCCAAACACTGTCAAAAACAGTGCAGTCAAATTGCAGTGAACAAGAGGCCCTAACTAGAAAGTCAACATTGGTCAACCCAACAAAAAGTCTCCTCCAAATTAGCTCGGTCAAACCCCGTCAACTCGGCCTCTAAAGACAGTACAAATCAACCCAAAACAGTACTGAAAAATCCAATCGAACCTAGTCAATGCACAATCAACTTCTACAGTCAAACGATTGTAGTCAACGTTGGTCAACCTACTCAGAAAATCTCAATTTATGTGCCAGAATATGTGGCCTGCCCTAACAGAGAATTTCCCACAAAAAAACACAGTCAGACGAAGTCCAACAATCCCTGATCAATTCTAGTCAAAGTTGGCCACAACTCGGTCAACGCAAAAAACAAAAATGCCAGTCAAACCTTCGCGAGGAACAGACTGCCTGTAATTTTGTACGACCCAATCAGATGTAGAGAGAGAAAGATGTGTAATGATGAGTGACCAAATGAGGAAAATGACTCCTATATATATACACAACTTTGAGGGTGAAGAGACATGTTTGTTGGGCTTCATGAGCCTACATTAGACTTTCGGTCGACCTTGACAATTTGTCCATAGAAGAAATAAATTCATAATTCCATTTATACTTGTCAAAATGAGATGATCTTTAGATCAATCCTGCACCTCTCGGAAAGAGGAATCCAATAAAAATATCATCTCCATCATATTATGTTAATTTTAGGATAGCAATGGTATGTTCTATGCTTAGAGCAATTTTACTTCAATTTCTTTATTATCCCAATATCAATATCCAGTTTAGCAATCACATCAACATGATAGTAAAATGCAGATAGAACATAAACAATAACAGTAGAAGACTAGCCAAGACAAGAGGACACAAGATATGGCACCAACCAGGGGCACACCCCAAAGTGGGGAAACCCTTGATCAATTCTTCTTATAATTCTTCAAAAGTTCAGCACAGGGAGAGAGTACAATGTATAATATTCACTTGTCCAATTACAGTGAAAATCTGATCAGTCAAACAGCAAAAACAAAAAGCCCTAACCAGAAAGTCAACATTGGTCAACATGGCAAAATTCTTCCTTAATTCAGCTCAATCAAACCCAGTCAACTTCAACCTCCAACAGCAAGTCTAATCAGCCCAAAAACAGTGTGAAAAAGTCTAGTCAAACCTAGTCAACAAAGTTCAACACTGCATCCAGCCCTAGCACAGTCAACAGTGGTCAAGCTACCTCGGATTTCGTGCCCAAAACTGCGGCCTGCTCAAACAGAAATCCTCCACCCAAAACCGTAGCAAAACAAGTCAAGCTTGTCAACACAAGTCAAAACAGCGTCTGCAATTTCGATCAACTCTGGTCAAAGGCTGGAACAAAAAACCCTTCCTTTCCTTCGCACATGTGGAGAGCAACCTCTGAATTTCATACCCGATCAATGAAGGAGAGAGAAGATGTGAGTGAGTGAAGTGTCCAAATGAGGAGGCATCATGTATTTATAGCCAAATGTTGAGGATGAATAGACGTGACTATTAGGCTTCTGAGCCTACATGAGTTTGTTGGCCGACCTTGACAATTTGTCCATAATCAATATTATTCATTATTCCATTTGTACATGTCAGAATGGGATGATCTTTAGATCAATCCCACACCTCTCGAAGAGAGGAATCCAAGGAAAATATGAGATGCTTCATATAAGCTGTCCAATGTGAAGTTTGGCCCTAGTTGCCAAATTTAACACTCCCTCTCAACTAGGGAGAACTTCACCTGCCAAACTGTCTGACAATCTGTACCATCACCGTCTATGCTCTGCTCTACTCTATTGAACTATGAAGAAAGAAGAAATAATCGAGAATGTAACATACCATTCTCCACTGACCCGAAGTTGGTCTCCAATAGTAGAGAGTGTGTCATACTACTATTAACCGACCCGAAGTCAGTTTCCATTGATCCCAGATCAATATCAACATCCTAGCATAGGGAGTACGATAGTACATGATGCGTCCATCGGTAGTACTATGGTCCCTATCCTCATTTCCCTACTCATTGGCTAGATGAGAGGTACTTCCCATGAGTCTCGGACTGCATGGGTAGGATGTGCCAGCAGGAAAAGGTGAACCACTCATCCTATGCATATGCCACCATGGGGTATCACAAGGGAAGGTGAACCACCCACCCTGTACATCGCGCACCATTAGGGGCAGGTGAACCACTAACCATGTACATCGTGCACCATTTGGGGAAGGTAAACCACTCACCCTATGGTCGTTCATCGCTCTAAGAAGTACCCCGAGCCCCCCAAAGCTCCCAGAGCTCAACATCCATCTCGTACGAGACCCTCATAAGAGGGTCTCTCCACGACTCCAAGTCGGTTACGGAAGGTTAAGAATTTGACCTTCCCCGGGGACCTCGTAAGAATATCGGCAACCTAATCATCAGTCCAAATGTGCTAGAGCTTTATTGCTCCCCATTGTACCATATCCCTAATAAAGTGGTACCTGATATCAATATGCTTGGAGTAGTCATGAAACATGAGATTCCCCGAAAGATGAATCCCACTCTGGTTGTTGCAGAAGATCACAGTGGTATCTAGCACATGTCCAAACAGCTCACTAAAGAGCTTCCTCAACCAAACAACTTCACAGGAGGCCAAACTAGCAGCAATGTATTCAGCCTCAGCGGTGCTCAAGGCAACTGACTTCTACTTCCTGCTCATCCATGATATTGAAGCAGAACCTAGAGAGAAGCAACATCCAGATGTGCTTTTACGATCCACCACACTGTCAACCCAGTCTGCATCAGAGTAACCATGGAGCCTCACATTCCCGACAGTGTATCTCAGTCCATAAGTGATTGTGCCCTGAAGATATCTCAAGATATTCTTGGCAGTAATCCAATGTATGTGATGAGGCTCGACCATAAACTGACTCAATGTATTTGCTGCAAAACAGATGTCCGGACAAGAGTTCACCAAGAACATCAGGGCCCCCACGAGTTGACGATACTCAGAAGGCTTTCCCAAATTGGGCCCAACAGCACTTCCGCACTTCTTGAAGTTAAGTTCCATTGGAGTAGTCAAGGACTTGCAGTCCACCATCCCAAATCTTTCAAGTATCTTCACAATATATTTTCCTTGAGAAAGGAAAATCTCACCTAGCTTTTGCCAGACCTCCAACCCTAGGAAGTAATGCATCATTCCTAGGTCCTTCATCTCGAATTCGGAAGCCAACTCCCTCTTATATTGATGAATAAGACTGTTTGTACCTATCAGAAAGAGATCGTCCACATAAAGTACCAAGATGAGAGGTCTATCATTCTCAACCTTAAAGTAAAGGTTCGGATCAGCTTCACTTCTCGTAAATCCCAGCTTCATTAGATAGCTATCGATCCTCTCATACCAAGCTCGAGGAGCTTGCTTCAACCCATAGAGGGCTTTCTTCAACTTGCAAACATGTGTCTTTCGATCCTGAACTTCGAACCCCTCAGGTTGTTCAACATAGACTTCCTCCTTAAGTGAACCATGCAAGAAGGCGGTCTTGACATCCATTTGATGTAAATTCCATCATTAAGAGGCAGCAAGAGCAATGATTGAACAGAGGGTGGTATATCGGGCAACTGGTGCAAATATCTCATCAAGTCCACACCTTCCTTTTGAGAGAAGCCTCGAGCAACAAACCTAGCCTTAAACTTTTTAACACCTCCATCAGCTCCATACTTGATCTTGTAGAGCCATTTCGAGGTGACAACAAATTTGTCCTTAGGTCTAGGAACCACATCCCAAACATCATTCTTCATAATCGACTCATACTCTTTATTCATTGCATCCTTCCAAACTTGGTGTTTGGAAGCGTCTTCGAATGTGCAAGGCTTAGATTGAACAACGATGCTCATTGCAGTTAAGTACCCTCGGTACCTATTCAGCTTCTTGCTTTCACGAAATGTACCCCTAGGTGCAACATGTCTCTCAACATCTTCGAGAGTCTCCCTAAGCCATGAGGGTCTCCTTTTCGAGGAGGAGGGCTCATGAGGGGGTGAATCAATGGGAACCCATTGGTCCTTCAGCATCAGACATCTGCTCATCCTGCGGCTCTCCCTTCTTTCTGGAATTTGCTTCTTTGTCCTTCCTTGGAAGAGGAAGGTTACTAATCTTCCCAAGAGCAGCATCCTCATCGAAAGTGACATCATGACTTATCTCCACTTCTCTTTGACCAGGCACATAGATTTTATATTCCTTAAAAGTTTCATTGTAGCCCACAAATGTTCCTTTCTTCCTAGAAGCGTTCAATTTGCTTCTCTTTTCTTTCGGCACATGAAAATATACGGGGCTACCAACACTTGATGAGGGCATCTATTTTGAACATACACGGCGGTGTTTGCAGCTTTGGCCCATAAAAACTTCGGAAGGCTTTGATCATGAAGAATGGCACGAGCGGCTTCTACGATAGAACAGTTCTTCCTTTTAGCAACACCATTTTGCACAGGAGTATATGTGGTAGTAGTCTCCCTCTTAATGCCAGCTTCTCTACAATAATCTTTGAACTCATTTGATTCATATTCGGTTCCATTATCGGTCCTCAATATTTTGATTTTCTTCCCGTTTTGATTTTCGACCAAAGCTTTGAAAGAACGGAACCCTGACGATGAACCACACTGGTTGGTTCGAAACGCGTCGACAAATGATTTCTCATGTGATTTTCGCCGAAAAATCTATCATAAACTTGTTATGGATCACAGAAGCCTCAACTCTACAACCATGAGAATACTTCGTCCTTCTTCTTCAAGAAATATATCCAAGCCTTGTGAGAGAAGTCATCCATAAAGATAGCATAATATAAATATCCTCCCAATGAGTTCACAAGCATTGCACCAGATAGATCAGAATGAATCAATTGCAATATGTCAATAGTCTTACTATCACTTGAGGGGAATGGCCCCCTTATATGCTTTCCTTCAGCACACCCCTGACAAACACCTTCATGTTCTACTTTAAATTCGGGCATACTTGTCATCATCTTCCTTGCATCGGGTAGAGCCTTATAATGTAGATGAGCAAACCTCCGGTGCCATAATTCAGATTGAAGTGATGTGTCACAAAACATAGCTCCCAATGGGCTTCCTCCAACTTGATATAGTCTATCAACCCTAAAGCCAAGTGTAAATGCATCTTTGAAATTTTTATTCCACACAAATACCTTTCCATCAATGAATGCCACCGTGAATCCTTTGTCCTCCATCGTCGAGACAGATACCAGGTTCTTCTTTAGATCGGGTACATATAGTACTTCTTGTAAATGAATGGTGTTACCCTGATTCAATTGAAGAGTAACATTCCCAACTCCCTTCACGGGATAGGTGGCATTGTCTCCAAGGATAATTTCTAAATTTTTATCCCTTTCAATCAGATTTGAAAGAGCTTCCTTGTACCCAGTGAAGTACATTGAGGCACCACTATCAATCAACCAATTTCCCAAAGTGTCTGGAGGAGATGCAGCAGAAAGGGCAGATATAAGGTAGAATAATTACTTTTGCTTGTTATCAACAACATTAGATTCATCATACCTGGTGTTTCTTGATCTCTTGGGAGGGCAACCATTTCCTTTATGAGAAGCGGGAGAATTCCTTTTTCCTTGGTTGTTGAATCTGACATTTCTTTGATTGTTGTTGCCATTGAAATTGTTGTTGTTTTGGTTGTCATCATCCTGAGGTGTATCCCTTTTATTAGGACACTCCCTAGCATAGTGACCAAACATGTTACAAATGAAACATCTTCCCTTCCTTCCATTTTTGAAACCCAACCTTCCTTGACATTGCTTCTTTAAACCTGTATTGTTCTTCTTTTTAGCATGAGCAGAGAATGCAGTAGGATCATTCCTATTTGAAGGCATATCTAGTTCCATCATCCTTGTTTCTTCTTGAGAGCATCTAGTCAGCGATTCTTCAGAACCTGGAATCTTGCCGTTGTTAAGAATAGTAGTGTTGAACACGTGCCATTCATGAGGGAGTCCTCCCAGGGCAATGAGGGTAAGCTCCTTATTAGCAATAGCTTCTCCAATTGAAAGAAGATCATTTTTTATCTCAGTAATCCTCATGAAGTAGGATTGAATATCTTCATTTCTTCCTTTCTTTATATCCTTCAGCTTGTTCTTGAGGAAAAGAATTTGATTTGCATTGCTAGATTTGAACATGCCAACCAACCTGTCATATATCTCCTTTGATGTGTTCAAATCAGAAATGTAAGCAACTAAATGCTTATGAATAGAATCCTTGATGATCTTCTTGGCTTTGACTTCACCCTTCTTGTATTTGATCTTAGCAGCAGTCGATGCATTAGAAGGAGGTTCTGAAATCTTTCCCTGCACATAATCCATCACATCTTGCTCTTCTAATGTCAAATCAAGAGACATCTTCTATGCATGATAATCAGACTTATCATGAAGCTTATCATCAGACTTGAAGTAGGATGTGGAAGCCATTGAATCTTGTCTTTGATCAATGATTGCTCCTCTTGGTGATTGCTCTTCTCACTCTTGCTTGGGATTTGTCTTCAACTTGGCTCTGAGACCATGTTAATTTTAAGATAACAATGGTATGTTCTATGCTTAAAGCAATTTTACTTCAATTTCTTTATTAGCCCAATATCAATACCCAGTTTAGCAATCACATCATCGTGATAGTAAAATGCAGATAGAACATAAACAATAACAGTAGAAGACTAGCCAAGACAAGAGGACACAAGATATGGCACCAGCCAAGGACAAACCCCAATGTGGGGAAACCCTTGATCAATTCTTCTTATAATTCTTCAAAAGTTCAGCAAAGAGAGAGAGTACAATGTATAATATTCACATGTTCAATTACAGTGAAAATCTGATGAGGCAAACAGCAGAAACAGAAAGCCCTAACCAAAAAGTCAAAGTTGGTCAAAAGGGCAGAATTCTTCCTCAATTCAGCTCGATCAAACCCAATCAACTTCGACCTCCAATAGCAAGTCTAATTAGCCCAAAAACAGTCTGAAAAAGTCTAGTCAAACTTGGTCAACAAAGGTCAACGTTGCAGCCAACCCTAGCACAATCAACACCGGTCAAAAAGGGTTCAAACTGCCTTGGATTTCGTGCCTAGAACTGCGGCATGCTCAAATAGAAATCCTCCACCCAAAACCGCACCAAAACAAGTCAACGCAAGTCGAAACAGCCTCTGTAATTTTGGTCAACTCTGGTCAAAGGCTAGAACAGAAAACCCTTCCTTTCCTTCACACGTGTGGAGAGCAGCCTCTAAATTTCGTACCCAATCAATGAAGGAGAGAGAAGATGTGAGTGAGTGAAGTGTCCAAATGACGAGGAGGCATCATGTATTTATAGGCAAAATTTGAGGATGAATAGACGTCACTGTTGGGCTTCTAAGCCTACATGAGTTTGTTGGCCGACCTTGACAATTTGTCCATAATCAAAACAAATTCATAATTCCATTTGTATATGTGAGAATGGGATGATCTTTAGATCAATCCTACCCCTCTCAGAGAGAGAAATCCAAGAAAAATATGAGATGCCTCATATAAGTTGTCCAATGTGAAATTTGGCCCTAGTTGCCAAATTTAACATATGAGTTGTCCAAGGTGGAGTTTGGCCCTAGTTAACAAATTTAACAAAGATGCCACCCATCTGTGTACCGGCTATAAAATAGCATCATTCTTGAGTGTTATAATGTGAAGAGGGAGTAATCGTGGGACCTGAGTTACCCCTTTCCTCAATCTATTTTTACCACCCCTCTTGTGCACCTTTTTCTTCATAAGTTTTCCTTTTTAAGCATTGCTTGGGTTACAAACTTTCATTCATACATCATTTGCCCCTTAAAGATTAACAGTTTATTACTCATTAGGGTTGGATATCAAATCAAAGTTCATGCATTAGCCAGGAATTGGGTGAGAGCTAACGAGGGGGGTAGAACTCATGTTAGGCTTTTGTCCATGCACTTTATTATATCCCAGCCAAGATTTTGCATTTTATCATTATGGTTAATGCTCTTTTCTTTCTGTTGCATCAACCTCTTAGGGCAAAGTTTCCAAGCCCCTACTCAAGAATGAGGAACACAAGGAACCAATATTGGTATTAGATGACAATCAAATTGAAGATGGGAAGTGGAATAGGTGATAGGTGGAAAGTGTTATGTATGGATTACCATGTACACACAAGATCAATCAGTGCCCTCCTATTTGTGCCCATCTTGGACATTGGAATGTAAAGGTCTCAAGGAAATTCACAGTAGACTGGGAACACGGGATAACCACCAAGGTGAAGCATGGGAACAAGAATTCAACCAAAAGAAGTCAATCATCCAATTCAACCTATGATCCATGCTAATATACTCTTAAACATTAAATGAAAGCACTTGATTACAAAAATGGCTAATCTACCTTATAATGGATGACCCACCTTCATATGATAAGTAAGCTAAATGTCACAAGGTCACAAGGCACTTACTGGAGCATAGATGGAGGACCCTTGAGGCTAGCTATATGTAGATCACATAGGGTTGTTGGTTGGCAAGCTGAACAAAATGGGAGAAAAAAATCTCTTAGGGGTTACTCACTTGGGTGGGTAACAGTCCTCACGAACTCTGTGTGTATCAAACTGTGCAAAACACCTAGCAATGGCCAGTAATCATGGTCAGTTTGATCATTGTGTTATGTACGAATTATCAAATGTGAACACAGGACAAGGGAGTGTGAGCATCATATTTCAAAGGCACAATGTGAATTGTCAAATTCTTCTAGAAGATGGTCAAGATGGCAGGATGACATGTTCATCTCAGGTTAACAAGGAAGCCTCTAAACGTTATTGTCAATACAAGGCATCCCAGCACTATGTTGCAGAAGAGGACATTGCAGAGTCGTCAGCAAATGTGAACATGCAACCATCTGAGCATGTCATAGAGAACCAGGTTGGCCTTAATGAAGTAGCTCTTCAAGGACCAAAGTTAATTTAGTTCGTTGTTTTTATCGAGTTTCATCGTGTAGTCTTTTTGCTAAACCACTACGCACAACAATGTACTTGCCAGATATATAGGATTAGAGCTTGGGAAGGGTAGATAGAACAGTTTTAGGTAAAAACTTTGGTTTTTCTTTACTTTTAGACCAGTTAGACTTCCCAGATTTTGTATTATCACCTTTTTAATATAAATTTTAACATTTATTGTTTAAAAATAATAATATTTATATATCCAGGGCAGGTTCCCCAATGTATTACCCCCACCATAGCCTGTCGTCGCCTGAAATTACTTTTAGGGGGTTTCTCTAGACCAGTGTTGCGAACATCGCAAATTTTTGAAAAAATTGCAATCCAGTTGTTAAAAACATGGACGACGTAAACAGTAAGTTTAAAGGACCGATTTTTGGTTTTTTGTGTCATTTTTTCAGACAGTGGGCAAGTTTGAGAGCTGAGGAGGAGAAGAAGTCATCTACAAGTAAAGGAGAGGAGATAAGCGAAGGAATTTAGCATCCCAAGCAAGAAAAAATCGAGTTTGGTCCGAGTTTCTTCAGCAAATGTGGTTTCCAAGTGTGGCTATCAAATTTGGCCATTTTCTTGTTTTTTTCTTGTTTTTTCTTGGGTTCCTATAACCCGTTGATTTTCAATGATTTTTTAGTGGATTTGATTTTTTTTTCATTTTTGTTGCATATAGTGGAGAGGGTTCATTTTGGTCAAAAATGCAAAAACTTGATTGTTAGATTTATAAGTTTAATTTCTTCTTGTGCCCTAGTTTTTTTGCATCATTTTCACTTGGGTTTGAATGTGCATCTTTCCCATTATTATTGCATTGAGTTGAGGTTTTTTTGTCAAAAATTCAATGTTTTGTATGTTAATAAAATAATAATTTCACAAACAAAAACAAAAAAAAGATAACTTGCAATTCTTCTTGTGCCCTAGGTTCAACTTCAAACTTCCTCTTACATTAAAACTCAAGAGTTCAACAAAGTTACAAACATGCCAAGGAAATTGGACCCTCTGTGGGAATTTGGTGAACTTGATGGAGGGTTTGACAGATCAAACTTGACTTGCAAGTTATGTGGGCATCATATGACAGGGGGCTATACAGATTGAAGTATCACCTTGCACAAATCCCTAGACATGAGGTAGGGCCTTACTCAAATACAAATCCGGAAATCATCCGAAGAGCCCTCAGATCATTGGAAGAAATAGAGCAAACCAAATTGTCCAAGTCAGCTCTGAAGAGTCAACTAGCAGGGAGTAGAGTTTTAGGAGGTGAACATGAGAGTGCCACTGGTTCTACTTCAGCATTAGTATCTACAACCAACCCTGTCGTTGCCTCATCATATTTTGTTCCTAGAACCACACCTGGTTCACAACCATCTATCTCTTCAATTATTAAAAAAAAAGAGAAAGAAGTTGAAAAGTTGTTGGGCAAATTTCTTCTTTGGAGTGATATTCCTTTCAGCGTTGCAAGCAGGGAAAATTTTAAGAACCCCCCCTAAATTTACATGTATAATAAATGGGGAATCTCCATGGTATAAAGGAAAAATGGAAGGCGATTTTATCAATAATATGATATGTATATATAATTTCTTGGCGAATCTCTGACCAAGCATGGCGAATATTTTACTCAATTATAAAATCTTGTGTTTATTGAATACACAAATGAAATCATTGCATTTCTTTAAAATATCTTTTGAAATCAAAATTACTGAAATTACATATCAATAACCTATTGGGTGTAGGATAAAATCCACCCATGCCATTCACAGAAAACATGAGAAAAAACCTAATACTATATATAAAACCAAGAAAAATTCAAATTCATCACTTCTAGGGATCTCGTAACCACCCTGCCAATACACAAGTATGTTCCTGTTTGCAATTAGAAAAATTACCCAAATTACAATCTGTTTACTCCAGCATATGTTGGAAAGTTATAGAAGGATGACTAGTGCAATCAATCCATTCCTTTTAGCCTTGGATTTGTTTCAGTTTAAAACAAAAGTATACAAATATACTTGTCCAATGTCTATGTTTTAGCCATTCACCTTAAGATGTTTTTACAATATAATTTCCTAAGTCTATTTAATATCTTCATTATCATAAAAACCAACCTATATCCATCTTAACTCCACATCTACCACTCTTAGGGGGATGAAATCTATTTATCCCTCTGAGCACTTGGTAGACCTAGAATTAAGATGGATCTAAGATGATAGAATTTCCCCTTTAAATAGTCTATGCTCACATGAATACCATGGTATTACCATGGGTCAATACCATGGGTTATCATAAACTTGGAGCTTAAAAATTACTATTAGTAATTTATAAAAATTAATAAAATTAATAATTGATTTTTATTTTATTTTTTATTTTAACCAAGCTAAAATGTTTAAACATACATTAAATCACAACATCCATTTTTACTCTTGATCTGATCAAATATTTTTTCACTCTATGCTAGTTTGCATATCACGATATTTGATACCTCTCGGGGGTTAGTAGATCCAGAGTAAAGATGGACCTATGCTGGTTTAATTCCCCTATTTAAATAGGCTACATTCCGAGTGAATACCATGGGTCAATACCATGTGCTATTTTGGTGAATACCATGGGTGAATATCATGTGACATTTTTATTTTTATTAATACTAATATTAGGGTTAATAATGTTTTTTTGCATGTTATTAATAACAATCTAGTCCATGGTATTTGTCCCATAGTATTTTGCCCATAGGTTTCACTTAAATATAACGCATTTTTTGAGTGTTCGTAAATAAAGGTGACTTATGGAGTAAATATAAAAAAAATGTTTTATTTGTTTACCATACCTCTCGTTTATTTATATTTTTATTAATTTACCATACCTCTTTTACAAATATGGTATTTAGCCCATAGGATTCACTTAAATAAAACCTCTTTCTTGAGCCTTCATAAATAAAACGAGGGTTATGGACTAAATATAAAAAGAGGCTTTATTTATTTACCATGCGTCTAGTTTATTTATATTTTTATTTATTTACCATACCTTTTGAGTAAGTATAAAAAGACGTTTTATTTATTTACCATACCTCCACTTATATTTTTATTTGTTTACACCCTTGCATGTATATAAGGTGACTTATGGAGTAAATATAAAAAATGTTTTATTTATTTACCATACCTCTCATTTATTTGTATTTTTATTAATTTACCATACCTCTTTTATAATTATGGTATTTGGGTCTTTGACCCATAGGATTCACTTAGATAAAACCTATTCTTGAAAATGGGCGAATGGATTCACTTAAATAAAACCTATTCTTGAAAATGGGTGAATGGAAAGTTGTAACTCCTAATTTCAAGGGCTAAATTTACCTTTTTCACCCTCTCCCTTAAAATAAGGTGGACTATTTGAGGTGATTTGTAAAAATGTATTATGATACAAAATATTCGCCCACTAAAAATTTAAAACCCCTTAATTTCACCAAAGGGCGAACATTCGCCCCTAAAATTTTCTATGGTTGCAAGGAACAATCCATTTTTCCAACCCGTTGTTGATGTTATTGCAGTTGTTGGCCCGGGTTACAAAGTCCATTCTTATGATGACTTTAGATGGTGCATTCTTCAAAACGAAAAGGTTCACTGCACCAAGAGATTGGAGGAGTTTAGGGCATCATGGGCACACACAGGATGCACTATGATGTCAGATGGTTGGACCGATCAAAATGGTAGAATCCTTATAAATTTATTGGTTAATTGTCCCAAGGAGGCACTGTTTATAAAATATGTTGATGCATCTGCACATATCAAAGATGGATTATTATGTGATTTGCTAGATGTGTTTATTCTGGAGGTGGGTCCAAAACATGTTGTCCAAGTCATAATGGACAATGTTGCAAATTATGTTGTTGCGCCCTGCCATTACAAAGAGTTGGTGTCCCCTGCCATTACAAAGTTTGCCATCAATTTCATATCTCTTCAATCCCTCTTGAATTTTGTGGGATGTGAAGAGAATGTTTCTTTTAAATGAGTGGCGTGCTTTGGCATTTAGCTGCAAACCAGAGGGAGAGGCCGTATGCAGATTAGTTTCATACCAAGAAAGCTTCTGGGCGAGAGTGCAAAAGGTGTGCAACATCACTGAACCTTTGGTAAAGGTTCTTCGATTAGTTGATGGTGACAAGCTAGCAATGGGCTACTTATATGAAGCGATGGACAGGGCCAAAGAATCCATTCGGACCTACTATGATGATAAGGGCGATGAGGGGTTTCAGAAACAACTCCTCCTATGGGAAGTAACTGATGAACAATGGAACAATACATTCCATCATCCCATTCATGCTGCAAGGATCTAAATGAACCCCGCATTTGCTTACTCCTGTGGGTTCTTATTTGATGCTGAGGTCATAGATGGATTCTTCACCTGTGTTCAGAGGATGTTGCCATCTCCAACAACACGTGCAGAAATCTCCAAAAAAATGGAGATATACAAGATGGCAGGTGGCACATTTAACTTTGACATGGTTGTGGTTGATAGAAAGACTAAAATGCTAGGTATGCTTTAGTTTGTTTCAAATTTCATTGTCTCTTCAAGTTCATAACTTCATACTTTGCTTCAACTTTAAAATTTCATTTTTTTCTTATGTTTATCTTATTTGTAATTTTGTTGTAGATGCATGGTGGAGAAGCTATGGTGGCAAAGTACCCAATCTGCAAAGGCTTGCCATTCGAGTGCTCAGCCAAACATGTAGCTCCTCAGGATGCGAGCGCAACTAGAGTGTATTTGAAAAAATATACACCAAGAAGCGCAACAAGTTAAAACTTAAAATATTCCAGATTTCTAATTAATTTTTTGAATTCATTAAATAATATTTTTTTTTTAATTATTATTGTATGAACCTTGTACAAGTTGGAGTCCCAACGACTTAATGACATGGTCTGCGTCTACTACAATCTTCGATTGTGAGTGAGGCAGCTTGAGAGGACACCTGATATGGAGGCCATCTCATTGGATGGGATTGACACCACTGCTACATGGAGGGTTGAGGTCGAGAGGCCTCTCATGGAGTCTGTTGTTGATTGGTTAGAGCAAGAGGTAGTGGAGGGGGTACAGGAGGAAGTGACACCACCTTCCCAAGCTACCCCTGTCACTAGTAAAGGATGTGGTCTACCTCCTGTAGCTCCTAGTTCTTTAGCTTCTAGAGCATAGCAAAGTCCACTGCCAACTCCACCGCCATCTACATCAAGAGGGAAAGCTATTGCATTTTCTCGCAAGAGGGGCAGAGGAAATCAGTGGTATTAGTTATTTGGTCCATTTCATTGTATATGACATTATGACTCATGATAGGAGATACATTAATAGATTTTTTGTTGATATTTTGACGCTGAGTTGGGACTCATGACTTACTATTCAGGGCATGATTCACTGTTATGTGTGATGTAGCACTAGAAATGATATTACACATCTTATATATTAGTTCTTTTATCATATTTATGTGTCTGCATTTATTTTATGTTGTAGATGCTTTAGATATTAAAAATTAAAAAAAAATGAATTTTTTTGTATTTGCCGATTTTTTCCCTTCACCGATTTAATCCTGATCGCGGCGTTCGCAACATTTCTCTAGACAAACTAGGTATGGGTTCCACCATAATGCATACCCATGTATCGAAAGGTTGGTTTAACACAATGTTGCGAACATCGACATCGGGATAAAATCGACAAGGGTCCGGAAAACCAAAAAATCGGGAAAATCGGGAAAATATCAGTATAAATTGGCAAACATTGGCAAAATCAAGATACCATCAAAATATCAGTAAAAATCGACAAACATCAGCGAGACCAAAAAATCGTGATTTCAAGATAAAATCGGGATGTCATCGAGATGTTCGCAACACTGGTTTAACATCTGTTTTTAATCACAAATCTTATGAAATTTTATCTAACAAATTCCAAATTTTCTAAGCAATGCTCCTATGCATTGGTGCCATAGAGTTCACTCTCCATGCAGTTATGGATCTAAAAGTGTTAGCCTACCTCTGCCATTCCGTTGTGCCCACATAAGACTGCACCACTGGCTGAAGGATTTTGTATTTGTTTGGCTCTGGCAAATGCCTCCTGTGAAGGTAAGAAGCAAACACATTATGTTGGCAATTAGATTATTGTAACCTGAATAGAATACAATTTTTTACCAAGAACAAATATTTCGCTAGGGCTGTGCTTCATTTTGCAAAGATTTTTCAAGAAAAAATACATTCAAGGTGGAATAGCAATTCAGCCTAATGGGATAAAATACCTGTACATAACCTCGTTCTCCAGTCCAATAATCATCAGGTTGAGATAAAACAGGAACTATTTTCACCCCAGATGATTC
Source organism: Pinus tabuliformis (assembly GCA_031772625.1). NCBI lineage: Eukaryota > Viridiplantae > Streptophyta > Pinopsida > Pinales > Pinaceae > Pinus > Pinus tabuliformis. Next base: position 655,379,050 of record CM062812.1, read on the forward strand.
CCATTCCTTAAATCTTTCCTGCAGATATTAACTGGATAATAAGAAATCTGCAAATAATTTATTTCAGCTTTTGCCATAGGGCATGCATAGCTAAGAAAGATAGGAAAAATAATAGAACTACCAAAAGGCTATGGTCTCTGGTTTAAAATCCATGCCTGGTAAGCCATCCTTTGAAGATTACGGGCCCCATAATAAAGCGTCACATCAGATCTCTTGCTCGCTTCTAATCCAGATTCCAAAAGTGAGCGAATGGGGCTACAAAAGAAAATACTTATTGTAAGTGAACAAAATTTTAACAATTATTCTTAAATTACAACTGTTATATCCCCTACAAGCTCCTTAACAATTAATTCTTAGAGGCTAGTAAAATTAAATTTCAGCCTCCTTATTATTCTTATCAGCTAGATAAGAAACTTGATTAATTTTGAGCTGGCTGTTATTCTGATTTTTCCCATTCTGAACTAGCACAGAATGTGGAGAAATTAGTTATCACTAAAATAGCAGATATTGCAGTGGGATATAATAAGAAATTTCATAGAACTTCATAGGAGCCTTATGTCTATTGAACAATATGTGAAAGAAAGTAATTTGATGAGTTTCTCTTAAAGCTTTTCATATGAAAATGAGCATTTAATCTGTGGTTCTGACTGCTTTGATGAGCTTCTCTTAAAGCTTTTCATATGAAAATGGGCATTTAATCTGTGGTTCTCACTGCTTTGATGAGCTTTTCATATGAAAATGGGCATTTAATCTGTGGTTCTCACTGCTTTTGCAACATTCCAATGGAACTCTGGGGCATAGGCACTAGAAAGTGAAATTTAAGTCAGGATCTAAAGCAAAACGAAGTCACCTAAGGACAACCCCACTGGTGCCTATCATTGAAATTTGGTAATACCTAATGTTTCCAAGACATTTCAATCAATGTTGTACAACTAAATATCATATTGGTGAGTATATGGCCGACCGTCCATAGAAAAACTTTTTGGAAATATTGGAATATAAATCAACCTTTCTAAAATATTCATTTTTCTCCCTTTTGAAAATTTTGAGGCGACTCCCTCCCTCAAACTCTTTCACAGGCAAAAGTAACAGTGAGTAAACCTTTTGCTATCAATCCCTTGCTTTTCCTCTCCAAACTGAGCAAAATATCCATAATTTTCAAAAAACAACTGTCCCAGCCATTATTTCTATAATCTGGCAATATGTTGATGATTTATACCGATATCTTCATACCATTTGAGATATCGCAGTTTTTTGGAACAACAATATTGGGAAGGTGAAACACTCACAATATATCTCCGATATTTTTAACAATTTATATTTTTCTAAAATGACATTTCAGAACTAGTGCCTATGTATTTTCTAAGCAAGTGTAAAATATTGCATTCATATTTTATCAAGAATCGTTATTTTTCGGGACAAATATTTCTATCTAGACCATGTTGTGGGGTCATCAAGTTAATCATTTTCATAACTTGTACCTTTTGGCAGAATAGTTACTAAACAGGATATAAAATAATTAAAATACACGTCTCCCAGTGCTTCATGGATGCCCAAATGGCTTGGATGGCCTATGGCCACTTTCAGTTATTGTGTGTATATATTCTATCTAGACCATGTTGTGGAGTCATCAAGTTAATCATTTTCATAACTTGTACTTTTTTTGGGGAATAGATATTAAGCAAGATATAGAATATTTAAAATACAAGTCTCCCCCTGTTAAAATTGGCAACTAGGGCCAAACTCCACATGGGTCATCTCATTTATGACAGCTGATATTTTTCTTGGATTTCTCTCTCCGAGAGGTGTAAGATTGATCTAAAGATCATCCCATTCTAACATTTACAAATGAATTTATGAATTTATTCTGATTATGGACAAATTGTCAAGGTCGGCCAGCAAACTCATGTAGGCTCAGAAGCCCAACAGTCACGTCTATTCAAATTTCATCCTCAAAGTTAGCCTATAAATACATGATGCCTCATCCTCATTTGGAAATCACTCATCATCTCACATCTCTCTCTCCTCATCTAATTGGGTACGCATTTCTGGGAAGCTTCTCTCTTCAAACGTGCGAAGGAAAGGACAGTCTTTTTCTGTTTCAGCATTGACCGGGTTTGACCAAATTTCCAGAAGGTTGTTTTGACTGTGTTGACCATCTTTGACTGTGGTTTTGTGTGAGAAATTTCTGTTTGGGCGGCCACAGTTCTAGGCATGAAATCCGAGGCTGTTTGACCTCTGTTTGACCAGCATTGACTGTGGTTAGGGCTGACCGCAGGTTGACTGTTTAACCAGACTTTGACTGGCCTGAATTTGACTATTTCATCTCGCTGTTTGGAAGCCGAAGTTGACCGAATCTTTGAGGGTCAAATCTGCCATGTTGACCAGCGTTGACTTTGTTGGTAGGGCTCTTTCGCTACTGTCATAAACTATCAGAATTTGTAAATTGTACTCTCTCCCACTGAACTATTGAAGACTAAAAGAAGATTTGATCAAGGGTTTCCCCACATTGGGGTTTGTCCCTGGCTGGTGCCACATCTTGTGTCCTCTTGTCTTGGCTTGTCTTCTACTGTTTATGCTTATGTTCTATCAGCATTTTACTTACATGTTTATGTGATTGCTAAACTAAAATTGATATTGGGCTCATAAAAATATTGAAGTAAAATAGCTCATAGAACATACCATTGTTGCCTACAATTAACTTGGTATCAAAGCTGAGGTGAAGACAAAGCCCAAGCAAGAGTGAAAGAGCAATCACCAAAGACAGTTGGACAAGGACAAAAGACTCAATGGGCTCCTCATCCTACTTCCCAGTTGAAGACAAGCTCCATGATAAATGTGCCTATCATGAATGGAAAATGTCTCTTGATTTGACCTTCGAAGAGAAGGAAGTGATAGATTATGCGCTAAGTAAAATCCCTGAGCCTCCTTCAAATGCCCCGGCTGCTACAAAGACCAAGTACAAAAAGGTTGAAGTCAAAGCAAAGAAGATTATCAGGGATTCTATTGACAAGCATCTGGTGGCTTATATCTCTGAATTGAAGACCTCCAAGGAGATATACGACAGGTTGGTCGGCATGTTCAAGGTTAGTAACACTAATCAAATTCTCTTTCTCAAAAATAAGTTGAAGGATATTAAGAAGGGCAAGGACGAGGACATTCAATCCTATTTCTTGAGGATTACTAAGATCAAGAATGATCTACTCTCGATTAAATAAGTCATTCCTGACAGGGAACTTACTCTCACCACCCTTGGAGGACTCCCACTTGAGTGGTATGTATTTAGAACCATTATACTCAACAATGATTGAATTCCAGGGTTTGAAGAATTGATGTCAAGATGCATTCAAGAAGAAACAAGAATGGTGGAGCAAGAAATGCCTTCTAATAGACTGCATTCTCCACTCATGCCAAGAGGAAGAACAATGCAAGTTCAAAGAAGCAAAGTCAAGGAAGACCAGGATTCAAAAATGGATGGAATGCCCAAATTCAAAGTAGAGCATGAAGGTGTATGTCCGCGATGTGCCGAAGGAAAACTTACAAGGGGGCCATTCCCCTCAAGTAATAGCAAGACCACAAACATAATGCAATTGATCCACTCTGACATATCTGGTATGATGCTCGTAAACTCCTTGGGAGGATACTTATACTATCTCACCTTTGTGGATGGTTATTCTCGCAAGACCTGGATCTACTTCTTGAAAAAAAAGGATGAAGTGTTCACCTGGTTCCGACACTTCAAGTAATAGCAAGACCACAGACATAATGTAATTGATCCACTCTGACATATCTGGTATGATGCTCGTAAACTCCTTGGAAGGATACTTACACTATCTCACCTTTATGGATAATTATTCTCGCAAGACCTGGATATACTTCTTGAAAAAAAAAGGATGAAGTGTTCACCTGGTTCCAACACTTCAAAGCCTTGATTGAAAACCAATTCGAGAAGAAAATCAAGATATTGAGGACTGATAATGGGACCGAGTATGACCAAGATTATTGCAGAGAAGCTGGCATTAAGAAGGAGACTACAACGCCATACACTCCCGAGCAAAATGGTGTGGCTGAAAGGAAGAATCGCTCTATTGTAGAAGTTGTCCATGCCATGCTTCATGATCAAGGCCTTTCGAAGTTTCTATGGGGTGAAGCTAAAAATACCGTCGTGTATGTTCAAAACGGATGCACTCATCAAGCATTGGACTCCAAGACTCCGGAAGAAATGTTCACTGGTAAGAAACCCGATGTCTCTCATTTTAAGATTTTTGCAAGCCCGGTATATTTTCATGTGTCGAAAGAGAAAAGAAGCAAATTGGGTGCATCTGAGAAGAAAGGAATCTTTGTGGACTATAGTGAAAATGCTAAGGGATATAGAATTTATGTGGTTGGTCAAAAGGAAGTTGAGATAAATCATGATGTCACCTTAGACAAAGATATGGCCCTCAAGAAAATCAACAACCTTCCCATCCTAAGGAAGGACAAACAAGCTCACACAGGAAATCAGGGTGAAAAAGAGGACAAAACAATCCCTGATGTTGACGAAACTATGGATCCTATTGATCCACTCCCTCATGAGCCTTCCTCTTCCAAGAGGAGACACTCATGGCTTAGAGAGACTCTCGAAGATGCTGAGAGGCACATTGCACCAAGGGGGACCTTCTGTGAAAGCAAGAAGTTGAACAGGTATCAAGGATATTTGACCGCCATGAGCACTATCATTCGAAGAAGTCGTGAAGCAACAAGTATGGAAGGATGCTATGAATGAAGAATACGAGTCAATTATGAAGAATGATGTATGGGATGTGGTCCCTAGACCCCAGGACAAATCGGTTATCAGTTCTAAGTGGCTCTACAAAATCAAGCATGGAGCTTATGGAAGTGCAAAAAAGTTCAAGGCTCGCTTTGTTGCTCGAGGTTTCTCTCAAAAGGAAGATGTAGATTACAATGACCGATGCACTATTTCCTAGGGTTGGAGATCTAGCAAAAGCCAAGTGAAATTTTCCTCTCTTAAGGAAAATATGTTGTGAAGATATTGGAAAGATTTGGAATGGTGGACTGCAAGCCTATGACTACTCCGATGGAACTTAACTTTAAGAAGTTATGTGGCAGTGCTGCTAGACCTGAATTGGGAAATGCTTCAGAGTATCATCAACTCATAAGAGCACTGATGTTCTTGGTGAACTCCCATCCAGACATATGTTTTGCAGTTGACACATTAAGCCAATACATGGTTGAGCCTCATCATATACATTGGATTGCCGCCAAGAATCTTCTGAGATATCTTCGAGCACAATCACTCATGAACTGAGATACACTGCCGAAAATGTGAGGCTGCATGGTTATTTTGATGTTGATTGGGTTGGCAGTGTGGTGGATCACAAGAGCACGTCTGGATGTTGTTTTTCTTTGGGCTCTGCTTTGATATCCTGGATGACCAGGAAGCAGAAATCAGTTGCCTTGAGCACCACCGAGGCTAAATACATAGCTGCTAGTATGGCCTCTTGTGAAGCTATCTGGTTGAGGAAGCTCTTTAGTGAGCTATTTGGACATGTGTTGGATACCACCGTGATCCTCTATGACAACCAGAGTGGGATCTGATTATCAGGAAATCCCATGTTTCATGATCGCTCCAAGCATATAGATATCAGGTACCACTTTATCCGGGATATGGTACAACGAGGAGAAATAAGGCAATAAGGGACTAATGAGCAGGTCGCCAATATTCTGACAAAGCCCCCGGGGAAGGTCAAATTCTTGGCCTTCCGAGAACAACTTGGAGTCGTGGAGAGACCCTCTTATGAGGGTCCCATATGAGATGTACATCGAGCTCTGGGAGCTCCGGGGGGCTTGGGGTACTTCTTGGAGCAATGAGCAACCATAGGGTGAGTGGTTCAACCTTCTCCTAGTGGTTTGCTATGTACAGGGTGAGTGGTTCATCCTTCCCCTGTGATACCCCTCGGCGACATGTGAGCAGGACAAGTGGTTCATCCTTCTCCTGTCGAGACATCCTACCCATGCAGTTTGGGACTCATGGGAAGTACCTCTCATCTGGCCAATGAGTAGGGAAATGAGGATAGAGACCATAGTACTACCGATGGACACATCGTGTACTACCATACTCCCTATGCTAGGATGTCTGATATTGATCTGGGATCAATGGGACCTAACTTCAGGTCAATAACAGTGGTATGAGACGCTCTCTTTTGATTGGAACTGACTTTGGGTCAGTAAAGAGTGGTATGAGACACTCTCTTTTGGTTGGGACTGACTTCGGGTCAATAGAGAATGGTATGATACATTCTCGATCACTTCTTCTCCATAGTTTAGCAGAGTAGTGTGGCGCAATGCATGGATGGCAGAGATAGTACAAATTGGCAGATGGATTAGCAAGTGGAGTTCTCCCTAGTTGAGAGGGAGTGTTAAAATTGGCAACTGTTGAAATTTGGTACCGGAGGACAGGTGGTTCCCTTAGGCTTTGATCTTTGGCCTAGGGAAAAGTGTCCAAAAGAATTTAATTTTTCTCCTAAAGTGACTTTATAATTTTATAAAGTTAAATCTAATTTAAAAGTGACTTTAAGTGATAAAGTTATTAAGTCTAATTTTAAAGTGACTTTTATAAAGTCAATGAAAAATTAGAAAGGAAAAGTGACTTTGGAAATAAATAACTAAGTGGGTCTTTATTAAAGTGGGGTGAATTAAAAAATAGAAAGTGAGATTTAAATGAGCATTTAATCTCAACCATTGATCTAAATCTATTTCAGCCATTGGATTTAGAGATCACCCAAAAGTCACTTGGAGTTATATTAAAGGAGGAAAAGGTCATTCATTCTTTCATGAGCAGATTGGGAGAAGGAGAGCAAGAGAGCAAGAGAGATTTCTGAGCAGGGAGGAGAAGGAGACAGCAGCTTGGCACACATTCCAAGGCAGCAGTTGAGCAGATTTGTACAGCTGATTCAGCACATAGTGAAAGGCAGATTTTTGCACAAAAATCGAGGAGCAGTTTGCTGATTTTTCTGCACACAAAACGGAGGTCGTACAGCATTTATTGCTGTCCTGTTTGCTGTAATTTCCAGATTGTTGTGAGGCACGGGAAAGGAGATAAGTTGTAAATTTGCTTGCTGATTTTTTGCTGAATAATTCTCACTGTAAAAAGACAATTTTCAGAAATAAAGAAGAGCTCTCAAACTGGTTTTCCCCAAGAGTTGTAGGGGGTTTTTCCAGGGTCAAGTTGACCAAAAATATCAGTGTTTTAATGTGTTTTAATGGCTGTTTTTAATTGCTGATTTTTAATTCTGCAATTTCCAGCATTCTGAAAAATTTCCAGAATTTGTGTTTTCAGCAATATTTATTTTTTTCAGTCTGTTAAATGTATGGTTATGGGAATGGGCATTTAACTACATGGGAGAAATAAGAAGAAACTGAAAACCGGGGTGGGAAAACAGAAATTTTTACATGGTATCAGAGCTTGAGTGCTAAAGGGCAGTTTGGGAAAGCAAAAAGGAAAAATTACAGTTGCTGATTTTTCACTCAGAAAATTCCAGCAAGCTGATTTTTTCATAAACAGCAGTTTTATCTTTACTACAGCAGTGCTATTTTTCAGTTTTAGGACAGCAGGATGTCATTGGGATTGAGGGTGGAGGATAGGCTGGATGGGCATATAAATTACAGCGTTTGGAAGGAGAAAATGCAGAGTAGCTTTGAGGAGGCAGAAGTATGGGATATCATGGTGCATACCGCACAGAACCCTGTTGTTGTGCCCACTGATGTTACTCAGTTGGCTGAGTATAAAAAGAAGAACAATAAGGGTAAGAGGCTGATTCCAGACGGAATCAAAGACCATTGCATTCCTCATGTGAGAGGAAAGAGCAATGCCCATGAGATGTGGACAGCATTGTCCAATCTCTACCAGAGTACCAATGAGAACCGGAAGATGGTCCTGAAGGAGAAGCTGAAGAACATTAAGATGGGGAACGATAGTGCAGCTGGATATCTCACAAAGATTACCAATGTGAGAGATGAGTTGGCAGCGATTGGAGAGGCCATTCCATCCACTGAGTTGGTGCGGATTGCAGTGAATGGCCTCCCCCGTTCATGGTTGAACTTTGCTTATGGGGTTTGTGCACGTGAGACCCTTCCCACATGGGAGAGGTTTTGGGATGATTGTATTCAGACAGAGATCAGGAAAGGACAGCTTGGGGCAGCCAAGCCAGTTGAGCAGGATGAGGACGTAGCACTGGTGGCAGGAGGCAAGAAAGGCAAAGGGAAGAAGCAGGCTTCCACAAGCGGTGGTGGGGGCAAAGGCAAAGGTAAAGGTAAACAGGGGAACACACAGAAGGACTATTCCAAGGTGAAGTGTTGGAATTGTCAAAAGATGGGACACTATGCAGTTGTGTGTCCGGAGAAGAAGAAGAAGAAGGGGAAGAACCAGGACGTGGCAGCTTCAGCAGAGATTGAGGACTTTGCAGGTCGTTTTGACCGGGAGTTTGCGTTCACTATGTGTGAGTCCTCTAGTGCAGGATCACCTGCCACACAGGTTCAGAGGGAGCATGCTTTTCCCTCGATTAGCGGAGCATCTTCAGGTATCTGGTATGTGGACAGTGGGGCTTCACGTCATATGACAGGAGTCCGTGAGTACTTCTCAGAGCTTTCAGAGAGTGGCACTGATATTGAGGTAGTACTTGGTGATGACAGAGTTGTTAGAGCAGTCGGGGTGGGGACAGTGACATTTCAGAGGGAGTCCAAACCTCCCTTGAAGGTGTCAGAGGTTCTTTATGTGCCAGGGATGAGAAGAACCTCATATCCGTCTCAGCTTTGGAGGACAGAGGATATGAGGTACTGTTCAGGGGAGGACAGGTGTTGATGTATCCCAGGGGCACTCCAGCTGATTCAGCTAGAGTGATAGGTGTACGCCATGCAAAGGTGTACAAGTTTGCATTCCAACCCCTTTTGGCATTGAGCAATAGTACCGACAGCAGAGCTAGCAGTTCTGAGCTGTGTGAGATTTGGTACCGCAGGATGGGACATATGTATCATGGAGCCTTGAGGACATTGCGGGAGATCACTACAGGTGTGCCAGATTTCAGTACTGATCACTTTGATACTTGCAGAGGTTGTGCGATGGGCAAGTTTGCCAAATCCCCTTTTCCCAGCAGTGACAGCAGAGCGACGGGGATACTTGATTTGATTCATTCCGATGTGAGCGGTCGGATGTCTCATGTTTCCTTGAGTGGATATGAGTACTATGTGTTATTCATTGATGATCACTCCAGGAGGACCTGGATTTATTTTTTGAAGACCAAGAGTGAGGTCTTCAAGCGGTTTCAGGAGTTTAGAGCTCTTGTGGAGACTCAGACAGGTCGAAAGATCAAGTCCTTGAGGTCGGACAATGGAGGAGAGTACACCCTTGGAGAGTTTGTTGACTATTGTGCGGAGGCAGGCATTAGGAGGGAGTTTACTGTTCCTTACAACCCCCAGCAGAACGGAGTTGCAGAGAGGAAGAACAGATCCATCATAGGGGCTGCCAAAGCCATGATACATGATCAGGGGTTGCCATTGTTCTTGTGGGCAGAGGCCTGCAACACAGCTGTTTACTTGCAGAACAGGAGTCTGCATCGTGCCTTGGGGCACATGACTCCTGAGGAGGCTTTCTCTGGGAAGAAACCTGATCTTGGTCATCTTCATATCTTTGGATGCATTACATACTCCTATATACCCAAGGAGGAGAGGACCAAACTAGAGCCCACCGCAGAGAAGGGTATCTTTGTGGGCTACAGTGAGACCTCAAAGGCCTTTCGGATTTACATTCCTGCACAGAGGAGAGTTGTTGTCAGACGGGATGTGAAGTTCGAGGAGGACAGGGCCTTTAGGAGGTCACGGGAGTTAGAGTATCTGGATCAGCCAGACCCTCAGCAGCAGTTGAGTCAGTCGCAAGGATCCAGTGGGCAGGGATCAGGAGGATCCGGAGGTACATCTATGAGGATGTCAGGTCCATCAGTGAGCAGTGGCTCGCCGAGCCAGAGGGGTGGTGCTCCGGGCAGCATGCAGAGCAGTTCACTAGGGAGTCCACTGATGGACAGTTCACACGGTACCTCAGCTTCTACAGGTTCAGGTGCAGGCAGGAGGACAGCAGACAGACAGTCAGGAGTTCAGGCTACTGATGGTGATGAGGAGGAGGAGTTTCATTCTCCTATGGGAGAAGCATGCTCAGGGAAGAGGAAGCCCAAGTGGCTTCAGGACACCTTGAGAGATGCCACATCTGTTGCTGAGCCGAAGAGGTCGGTCAGAGAGAGTAGACCACCTGAGAGGTTCTGTAGCTATATGGCGATGGTTACCAGCATCCTTGACTCTGAGCCTTCTAGCTATGAGGAGGCAGCTAGCCAGCAGGTCTGGAGAGAGGCCATGCAGGAAGAGTATTCTTCTATCATGAAGAATGATGTTTGGGAGGTGGTGCCGAGGCCTGAGGGCAAATCCGTGGTTACTTCCAGATGGCTTTACAAGGTAAAGCATGCTGCAGATGGCAGCATTGAGAAATTCAAAGCGAGGTTTGTGGCTAGAGGGTTCTCCCAGGTAGAGGGAGTTGATTATGAGGAGACCTTCGCTCCCGTGGCTCGATATACTTCGATCTGCTCCATTATATCGATAGCAGCAGAGATGGGTTGGAAGATCCACCAGATGGATGTGAAGACCGCATTTCTCAATGGCTTCATACAGGAGGAGGTGTACATTGAGCAGCCACAGGGCTTTGAGGTGCATGGGAAGGAGTCCCATGTGTGCAGGTTGAAGAAGGCCCTTTATGGCCTGAAGCAAGCTCCCAGAGCTTGGTACTCCAGGATAGATGCATACTTGCAGGGGATGGGTTTCACAAAGAGTGAGGCAGATCCGAACCTTTACTTTATTGTGATTGGTGAGGAGCCTCTCATTCTGGTGCTGTATGTGGATGACTTGATCATTACAGGTGCAGAGAGACTCATAGAGCACTGCAAGAGAGATCTTGCGGCGGAGTTTGAGATGAAGGACATCGGCTTGATGCATTACTTTTTGGGTTTGGAGGTGTGGCAGGAGGAGGGGCATTTCTTCTTGGGGCAGGGGAAGTATATTGTGGACATCCTTAGCAGATTCCACATGGAGGATTGTAGACCCATGTCGACACCGATGATCACCAACTGGAAGAAGCTTCGTGCTTCGGATTCCGAGTTGGTGGATCCCACATTGTACAGGCAGTTGATTGGTTCCTTGATGTATTTGGTCAACACTAGACCAGATATCTGTTTTGCAGTCAACACGATGAGTCAGTTTATGTGTGAGCCTAGGAAGGTTCACTGGGTGGCTGCAAAACACATTTTGCGGTACTTGCAGGGGACAGTGGATTATGGTCTGGACTACAGGCAGGGAGATGGAGTGAGATTGGCAGGATACACTGATTCTGATTGGGCAGGTTGTGCTTCTGATAGGAAGAGCACTTCAGGGTGTTGTTTTGGGTTGGGTTCAGCAGTAGTGTCATGGTTCAGCCGGAAGCAGCAGTCAGTAGCACTGAGTTCAGCGGAAGCGGAGTATATGGCAGCCAGTCTAGCTAGTTGTGAGGCCATCTGGCTTCGCAAGATGTTGTTTGGCTTATTTGGTCAGCCGTTGAGACCTTCAGTGATTTACTGTGATAATCAGAGTTGCAATAAACTCACGGAGAATCCAATATTTCATGACAGGTCAAAGCATATCGGGATCAGATATCATTTCATCAGAGACTATGTTCAGAAGGGAGCTGTGAAGCTTGAGTATATTTCCACTGATGAGCAGGTTGCAGATATCCTTACCAAAGCCTTACCACGGGGCAAGCATGTCTACTTCAGAGACAAGATGGGTGTGGTGAGGAACACCTTCCTCGGTAAGAGGGAGTGTTGAAATTTGGTACCGGAGGACAGGTGGTTCCCTTAGGCTTTGATCTTTGGCCTAGGGAAAAGTGTCCAAAAGAATTTAATTTTTCTCCTAAAGTGACTTTATAATTTTATAAAGTTAAATCTAATTTAAAAGTGACTTTAAGTGATAAAGTTATTAAGTCTAATTTTAAAGTGACTTTTATAAAGTCAATGAAAAATTAGAAAGGAAAAGTGACTTTGGAAATAAATGACTAAGTGGGTCTTTATTAAAGTGGGGTGAATTAAAAAATAGAAAGTGAGATTTAAATAAGCATTTAATCTCAACCATTGATCTAAATCTATTTCAGCCATTGGATTTAGAGATCACCCAAAAGTCACTTGGAGTTATATTAAAGGAGGAAAAGGAGGAAAAGGTCATTCATTCTTTCATGAGCAGATTGGGAGAAGGAGAGCAAGAGAGCAAGAGAGATTTCTGAGCAGGGAGGAGAAGGAGACAGCAGCTTGGCACACATTCCAAGGCAGCAGTTGAGCAGATTTGTACAGCTGATTCAGCACATAGTGAAAGGCAGATTTTTGCACAAAAATCGAGGAGCAGTTTGCTGATTTTTCTGCACACAAAACGGAGGTCGTACAGCATTTATTGCTGTCCTGTTTGCTGTAATTTCCAGATTGCTGTGAGGCACGGGAAAGGAGATAAGTTGTAAATTTGCTTGCTGATTTTTTGCTGAATAATTCTCACTGTAAAAAGACAATTTTCAGAAATAAAGAAGAGCTCTCAAACTGGTTTTCCCCAAGAGTTGTAGGGGGTTTTTCCAGGGTCAAGTTGACCAAAAATATCAGTGTTTTAATGTGTTTTAATGGCTGTTTTTAATTGCTGATTTTTAATTCTGCAATTTCCAGCATTCTGAAAAATTTCCAGAATTTGTGTTTTCAGCAATATTTATTTTTTTCAGTCTGTTAAATGTATGATTATGGGAATGGGCATTTAACTACATGGGAGAAATAAGGAGAAACTGAAAACCGAGGTGGGAAAACAGAAATTTTTACAGCAACCAGGCCAAACTCCACATAGGTCATCTAATTTATGACAGCTGATATTTTTCTTGGATTCCTCTCTCCGAGAGGTGTAGGATTGATCTAAAGATCCTCGCATTCTGACATGGACAAACGAAGTTACGAATTTATTTTGATTATTGACAAATTGTCAAGGTCAGCCAACAAACTCACGTAGGCTCAGAAGCCCAACAATCACATCTATTCAACCTCAACGTTAGCCTATAAATACATGATGCCTCATCCTCATTTGGACATCACTCATCATCTCACATTTCTCTCTCCTCATCTGATTGGGTACGCATTTCAAGGCAGCTTCTCTCTCCACACGTGCAAAGGAAAGGACAGTCTTTTTTCTTGTTTCAGCGTTGACCAGGTTTGACCAAATTTCCAGAAGGTTGTTTTGACTGTGTTGACCATATCTAACTGCGGTTTTGTGTGAGGAATTTCTGTTTGCGCGGGCCGCAGTTCTGGGCACGAAATCCGAGGTTGTTTGACCTTTGTTTAACCAGCGTTGACTGTGGTAATTTCCAGAAGGTTGTTTTGACTGTGTTGACCATATCTAACTGCGGTTTTGTGTGAGGAATTTCTGTTTGCGCAGGCCGCAGTTCTGGGCACGAAATCCGAGGTTGTTTGACCTTTGTTTAACCAGCGTTGACTGTGGTTAGGGCTAACCACAGTTTGATTGTTTGACCAGGCATGGACTAGGCTGAATTTGACTGTTTTGAGGATTGTTTCATCTTGTTGTTTGGAGGCCAAAGTTGATTGAAGTTGACCGAATCTTTGAGGGTCAAATCTGCCATGTTGACCAGCGTTGACTTTTCTGGTTAGGGCTCTTTTGTTGTTGTCATAAATTATCAGAATTTGTAAATTTTACTATCTCTCTCTGCTGAACTATTGAAGACTAAAAGAAGATTTAATCAAGGGTTTCCCCACATTGGGGTGTCCCTAGCTTGTGCCACATCTTGTGTCCCCTCTTGTCTTGGCTTGTCTTCTACTGTTTATGCTTATGTTCTATCAGCATTTTACTTACATGTTTATGTGATTGCTAAACTGAAATTGATATTGGGCTCATAAAGAAATTGAAGTAAAATTGCTCTAAAGCATAGAACATATCATCGTTGCCTAAAATTAACACCCCCAAATGCTTAGAGGATTCCATTGTAGAATACCTAGTTCCCTCAATGACTTACAGAGGTTATGGGTACCAAAAATTTTCTCTTTCCTTTCACTAGCTTAACAATAAGCTCTGATACCACTTTGTCACATACTCCTATTAAATTTATCCTAACCACATTTGCAAAAACCCTATTTCATCTCTCGTACATTTTGTCAAACACTTTAAATGTAAACCTTTCTTCAAATACTTTGATATATCCAACCAATTGAGTAGTATTTTTCTTGTATACATTTTCCCAAACATTTTGTATGAAATCAAATTGAAGGCATGGCTCTAATTTCGCTTGTAACATACTAACTAAAATATACCACTCAATCATGCAACTTTTGATTTTTGTTTTTAAGGTATTTTATCAAGTAGTTTGTGTGCAAATTCTAATAAAACACCTTAACACATTTCTTCAAAGTCTTTGCGTGCAATTAGGCATATATTAGCTACAACAATATTATCATACACCAATACTATCCCCAACCACAAAACAACAGTTTCATTGGGGCATTTCATCAAACAAGATTAATGCAATGGGTCATTAAACCATTTAGGCATTTCTTCAAACACTTTGCATGCAAACTAATATAGCAAATTCTTTAGGACATATCTCCTAAATTATAGTAGTCCAAGTTCTAAAAATTGAACCAGATGATCAGTGGGAGTTCCCCTCACTATGGTTAAAGTTTCAACTTTTGGAACCTCCGAGATGAAAAATTATGGCGAAAATGCTAGCATGATTTGTTTGATGCACGATTTAGGAGCATTCAAGAAGCTTGACTTCCTCTGATCATATCTCCTAAAATATCACAACCCAAAACCTGAAAGTTGGACCAGATGATTAGCAAGATTTCCCCCCGTTATGGACCAAGTTTTAGCTTCTAGAACCTCCCAAAAGAAAAGTTATAGCAGAAATGTCAACATGACCTATTTGAAGCAAGATGTTAGGAGCATTCACGAAGCTCGACTTCCTCTTATTATATCTCCTAAAATATCGCGACCCAAGATTTGAAATTGGACTAAATGATCAGCGGGATTTCCCCTTACTATGGACCAAGTTTCAACTCATGGAACCTCCCAGAAGAAAAGTTATAGTAAGAATGCCAACATCACTTGTTTAAAGATGCATTTGGGAAGCCCAACTTCCTCTGATCATATTTCCTAAAATTTCGCAACCCAAAATCTAAAACTTGGACCAGAGGATCAACATGATTTCCCCTCACCATGGTCCAAGCTTCAGCATCTAGAACCTCATTGAAGAAAGGTTATAGCAAAAAAGTGAGCAATAGTAATCACAAAGCCTTGCATATCCACATGCAACATATTAACTTGCACATAAAAATCAAGACATCTTTCTCACAGCCTCTAGGTAGAATTTCAATATAATCCACAAAACAATCAAGGAATTTTTCTAATTGATTCCATGCAACAGTTTCCTATAACCATGTAAAATTATCACAGAGCTATATATTAATTTCAATAAAAGACTAATCATCATATTCATAGTTCACAATTAATAACACTATCTGAGATCTAGCAATGGTTGAAACTGAAGGTGGGACCTCGATTTTCCACCCAACGATAGACTAACTGCAACCTACATTTCTCGTGACAGTCACCCCTGAGCTAGATCCTCAATCAAAGGGGATTTTTCAAGCAAATTCAGTTGGAACTCATGATCACAAGTTTGGCTCCTTGCCCCAAAAATCCAATTATGCCCTCAAACTTCTTTCATTCAACAAAAATCCAAACAACTCTTGTTGGTCGAATGCCTTTTTATACTTTTTCTTGTGTATCTCTTTAGGTTCCTCATGGAACGTTCTTCCAGATCTTTCTTGCTAACTGCACATTCGATTAAGCAGTGTGTCAACTAACACCAATCAGGGTCTTCTTCCTTTTCTACCTTAGATCATGGATTTGTGGTCCCACTCTTCAAGCCATTCAAATAAATTTATAATCATTTATAATTGAAGTAAAATTATATTACAAAAATCAAGGGGAGTACACCAGGGGTGTTACAAATCCCACCCCCTTAAGGGGAACACCATTCTTGGTGTTCTTAGCAGCAAAATACTAAAACAAAAATGTGTTTTATAAACAGTTCTTACATATTTACAATTACATTTATAGTTACTTACTCAGCTCCCAAAAATGGGTATAACACCCTCATTTGATCAGCCATCTCCCATGTGGCTTCATTTGGTCTACCGTGCTTCAATTGCACCTTCACCTACTCGGTAACTTGACTCCAAAGGGCAATCCACCGCCAATATTCAGCCATGTCATCTAATGTGCTCAGTGCCCCTTCAAGGACAATTTTAGCTCATTGCTTTCCGCGACACACCCAATGCACTCTTGATTCCAAAAGGTATATCCATGACTCTATGAAACCAATTCAATTTTCAATTTTGTCATTCCCTTCTCTACTTTATCATTCCATCAAGTGATTTGGTTCTTCTTCTGTGCAGTCACATGTCTTCCAAATTCAGAGGCATCCCCTTCTCTGTTTCCAAGTCACTCAGGTAATCCATCCCTTGGCAAGGCTTCCTCACACAGAAAGAGTCTTCATAGCCAAGGCACCCCTCTGCCTGGCTTCAATAACACAGCATATCAATCATGTTATATCTCATGGCAATCAGTGCATATCACTTGATTCCAGCATCACCACAATGGCCACGTTCCTGAGGTCTTCATGACCAGTATGTCACTGTGCATTTTGATATCATCAAGTTGTTGTTGTTTGCCGTGTACTCAACCCCATATGTTATTGTTGGACAACTCAATATTTCACCTATATCACAAACATATATGTCATGAGAGATAATCATAGAATTTTAAACCAATTTAGAACATAATATAATTATTACAGCATAAACATAACTCAAATCATTACAAATCAAAACTTTAAATCAAATTAAATCATAATCTTACCAGAAATTTCTTTAAATTGATAACCAATACTTATCTTTGTGGCTTCCTCTTTACTTCTGCATTGAATGGTTTATTAACCGAAGCAAGCACTCAGTGTTGTGTGTGCTCCACACAGTTTCGAGTCGGCTTCGTCTTCAATTACATCTCACAAAGTGGTTCTCAATCGATGAAAGCACTCAATGGTAGTTATACTGCTCCACGCAGTCTTTTCGTACAGGTCCAGATAAGCCCCCCCCCCTCGTCGCCTACCAGTGAGTGTGGGCACTACCAATCCCAGTATTCTTTTGTCGATAGGAATATTATTTACCACCACAACTCTGTTATCATCACAACTTCCTCGTCATCACAACTCCAAAGCCCAGGCAGCCCCCAATTCTAGATAGTTTGCTTGTCCCTATATCATCACACCTCCAACAAGGCAAGTGTCCTTTTCGGCAAGTATATAAGTTGCTAGTTAGCACTTTGGTGGTGGTAATAGCCAAACTATATGCACTGAGTGGTTTCCTAGCCGAAGGTAGCACCCAGTGGCATATGTGGCTCATGATTTGACCAAAGGATCAAGTTACTAGTTATTATACCTATTGATCTAACCTTCAACATTTCCTTGTCATAACATAATATAAACATGGGCACATAAATGTCATAATCACGTGATCCCTTACATGACAAGGGATCTCATTGGATAACCTCATTATATTATCCCAAACATGTCATTCATATATTCATCAGATTTTTATGAGCATTAACCAATCATCCTTCCACAAGAATGATTCCCAACAATAACTTGTCAAATAAAATGGTATTGCATGCATTCATTTCATAATTAACATGTTCACGAAATGTAGCACATTCACGTGTCAGACAGTGTTAAGGTTAGAATATAAAGCTTTGCCTTTCTACGTTATGTGGGGTTTATGGAGGGCAAGAAATGCTCGGATCTTTGAGAACACTTAGTTAACAGCTATAGGGTGGCATGCCTTAAGATCCTGGCATATTTCTTGGAGATTGGCCCGATTAAGGAGAAGCCACCCAACAGAAGGTGCATTCTTAAGGACATATGGGCCTCTTTCCCAATTCGCTTTTTCGATGATGCGTCAACGTCAAAGGTATGTGGTAGTGGGATGTTTATTGTTATCAAGCCCCGTGATTACTATCATTTTATATGGTTCAGTGGTAAGGGTTCAAATAACAGAGCAGAGTTTCTTGCTCTGTGGGGAGTCCTCTTATGCATCAACTGGCTTGCCATTGATGAAATAGTAGTCTTTGGGGACTCTAAATGATCATTGACTGGGTTAACAAGGCTAACATTCTCGAGATTCCCGAGCTCTATAACTGGATGAATAGGATCAGGTTGTTGATCAGGACATTTTTAAGGATATCTATTTGTCATATTTATCGCGTACAAAATCAGGTTGCAGATCATGTCAAAAGAAGGGTGCAGCTCTGTTCTAGGTATGATCAAGTATACTACATATGAAAAAGACACTTTTCAGCTCTTGGGACACATTCAGATATCAAGGAAAAATATTAAGCCTGTCGTAATGTATTCTCTTTCTGAATGGACATTACAGGTTTGTTTATCTTTTGTAGTGATATGAGTCAGTCCTTTAATGAAACAGCAACATTATGTTTTCTAATTTTTGAGGTACAGGATAGAGACAGGAGAAGGATAGCAAATAGAGATAATTTTCATATTTACAAGTGGATAAGTTAATAGTTATTTTATTAGGATACATGTGTGCCACAGTAGCTAAAAACATATGTATATGGAACTTATTTTATAATGAAAGCAAGTCATTTTTTCTTTTCTGAAAAAAAGGTTAAAAACCTCCTAGTATCCATGCAGAGCATGCGTTAATTTGAAAACAACAATTTCCAAACTCAGCCAAAGGAATTTTTCACCCAAATCCTTTCTTTTACTTTTTTCCTTGTTGCCATCATCAGCGCTATCAGCTGATATTTCTAATGTTGCAATATTTAGCAATTTATTCAACTTAGCATGTCCTCATCCATCATGTTCATAAGTTATCAGTTTTCAGCCTTTGTCCTTTTTCATTCATGTTCACCACAATTGTCAGGATCATAAATATAACATAAACATCAACAATGGCCATCCCTGCCCACTTGCCCAACGATGTTCCACGCAACCTGGAACCCATTAAATAACCTTGTTGCATTACCCAATTGTGGAAAATACAAACTCTGCTTCCATGTCATTCACACAGTGATCATATTTTTAGAGATTGATCACTTACCGTGCTACTATGATGGTTTTCAACTAATGACCTGTCAAGCCACACAATGTCATTATGCCTTACATATTTCAGCCATGTTGTATTAAAGTTTAGGAAAACTTTCCTTTTTGTGCCATTTCCATGGTTGTTACATTGCTGCCCATTTTATTACAAGTGGACTCAGTCAGGCCCATCTTAGTCATTCTATCATCTTCTTCTGCCCTTTTACTGCCATTTATCTATGCACAAGGTTTAAACCAAAATCTTGCACTTTTGGCTGGGTTCTACTTCAACTCTTCTCCAGAGCTCCTTTTCTTTCCTTTCCCCACACTCAACAACCACTAAGACAAAAACACAAAGACAAGAATAAAGAAGAAGCAAGGAAAAATAAAAAGTTCACAACAACACAAACAGCATGGCCATGCTCAAGGGCAACAGTGAAAACAAAAAAAAGAAAATATGAAGCCAATCAATAAAATAGAAAACATATAAAACATTCATTAACCCACAACAACTCAATCCCATGAGTTCTAGTGTTTAGTGTGTCCTTCACCGCCCTATATATATATATATATATATATAAGACCAAGTCTCTTCCAAGGTTTTATGGCAACCTTAAAATTTTAACATCCCTCGAAATAACTCCTGGAGGGATCTACTCTTTCAAGGGAATTTCCCCTTTCTTGTTCATGATGGACTTGGTCCATGCTATGTTGTACCATACCACTGTCCATACTTTTACTTCTTGCTGCAATTGAGTCTTCTTATGTGCTGTCACACACACCCAGTTGTTAGATATATCAACATAAACAAATCATGTCAGTGACATGTTCCAAGAATCGGGAATACACATAAGCATGTTTATAACCATGTTATCACAAGATTGGAAATCAACCCTTTACCAAGACTAGCATCATATAATTTTGAAATCAGCCTTTTACCAAGGCTAGCAACCATGACATAGTTTGCAATCAGCTCATAGTCATCAGCCATAGTGCTACAACTAGCACACACTTGCACTGTTGTGCATATTAGTTGTCTCAACACACATTCTGTTAGTGCCATTGTCTTAAAACATTATCATTCCTTCATGCAATCTCATAAGCACATACTCATATCATGTACTTAATCAAGCATTCAAACAAGACTTTAAGTGTGCATAAAGTTCAATAATCATAATCAATAATTTCTAGAACACTTATCTGGAAAAGACCACTGAATGGTAGCAAACCTCTTATTAATGTACTCACCACATTGTCACAACATGTATATCAACAGGCATAGATATCACCTATGTCATTCTCTCATCAGCACCTTATTTTCCATAATCTCGGTCCCTCAAGACTACATACAACACTTTCATTTGCTTCCCAATTGTGCTATCAACCTGCTCCTGGTTAAATGTTTATCATTAACCACTATTAATCAAACTATGACAACGGACTAGTCGGAGTCTCTATGCCTTCACATCCATTACTGTGTGCACTTAGCATACCCTCATGCATCTTGGCATATCATTATTTAATATCTATTTGATGGACATGCCTTTCTACACTATTCCATCTCTTGCATTTTATTATGCCTATGCTATTATTCATCAACGTATGACAACTTCTCAAAACATCAAAAAAAAAGTATAAGCCAGCAAGGGATAAGTTAAGATATCCCCCCTCAGAAAAGAAAAAATGACTTGCTTTCATTATAAAATAAGTTCCATATACATATGTTTTTAGCTACTGTGGCACACATGTATCCTAATAAAATAACTATTAACTTATCCACTTGTAAATATGAAAATTATCTCTATTTGCTATCCTTCTCCTGTCTCTATCCTGTACCTTAAAAATTAGAAAACATGATGTTATTTTGAAGGCAAATCATCAAGCCTATTGCTGTTTTATCTAAAACACCTCATTCAAAGATGCTGGATTCTCAGTTTATGAGATTCGACCAAAGTCGTATTTGGAGGAGAGATTCTCTGTTAGAGGCAGCTGAGTAGCTTGTTTTTTCCAAAGTCCCTATGGTGAAAATCATTTTCCTGCCATAGACAAGGTGAGTGGTGGGCACGATTGTTTAGCTTTGAAGTTCACCTTAACTCGCAAATCATGTTAAATCATGCTCCTTATCAAAGTTAGCAGCCTCAATGCCGAGGATGGCCCGGAAAGGCTGAGTCAGAGTTGGTACGGACTGGGGAAAAGCTCAGGGGGTTCACTGAAGCAATTGAAAAAACACAAAATACACTAGAATTCAGGACAAAATGATATTTTCATTAAACTAAAACTTTACAATGTTCATATAATGCAAAAATTTCAATAATAATTTATTTCAAAGTACATAGATCTTACTACAAACTGCAAAACGTCATGGATTCTGCACTGTTGACAGCTCTTATTGGCAATCTGCTGTGAAATCAGGTCAGAAAAACAAGCAAAATGAGTGTTGCTTCTTCTCTTCATGCCTTTTATACATGTACTATTGAGTCTGGTTGCTGAGGCTCTCTGATCAGACTTACTGAGTTGATCTGATTTCGTTCGATTTCCTCAAAGAGCAGCATCAGAATCTGGAGTTCACTCGGACTTGAAAGAGTCTGGCAACACTGCTTATATCACAATAATTAAAGTGATACCCAGAGTCTGATCTCCCATTACTATAATGTCACCTTCTGCTGGTGCTCATGCATGACTGAACAGGCCATTGTGCATCATTATGATGCCACCTTGTGCTGGTGCATCTGTAGCATCAGCACACAATAGACAGGTGATTGCTTTGTCTTTCATCATTGTAATGTCACCTCATGCTGCTATGCATGCCACATCCACCTAGTGAACAACATGCAATTGGGCCACCTTTTTATTTGCTGCAAATCCAAGGCAGAATGAGAGTGCAGTTGTACACGCAACATAAAGTTGACATTTTGGAGCAGATGGAGCTGGGAGCAAGGGCTCATCTTCTTTGGTTGCAAGACGAAATTGATTATGCTCAACGAGTTACCGAACATGCGATTAGAAGACTGCTTGGGACCTTGCCAACTATTTGACTTGTCAAACATGAGATAACCAAATGTTCCAATTTTTGTTGCTAAGTTAGTGCAGGAAATGGGGTAGTCATATGCACTATACACTATACATACAAGAGGTCAGTCAAGTAGATCACCAAACTCCAATTCACGTAGAGTGCTCAAATATCAATGAGAATATCCCTCTACACCTGTATATCAACCTCAAGTGGAGACATTGTTGTTTATATATATATATATATATATATATATTAGTGAGTTGAAAGTGGTCATAGGCTCACTCAAGCTGTGTGGGCATCCTCCAAGCCCTTGGATATTTTCTATCTTGCTTAATATCTATTTCCAAAAAGGTACAAGGTATGAAAATGATTAAATTAATGTCCCACAACACGGTCTCTCTCTCTATATATTAGCTAATTGAATGTCCACCCAAATCATGTGCGCTGTGTAACACTCCTGGTAAATTCCCCCTTATTTTTGTAATATAATTGTACTTTGATTATAAATGATTATAAATTTATTTGAATGGCTTGAAGAGTTGAGCCACAGATCCACGATCTGAGGGGGGAAAGGAAGAGGAACCCGAGTGGTGTTAGTTGGCACCACTGCTTAATCAAATGTGCAGTTAGCAAGAAAGATTTGGAAGAACGTTCCATGCGGAACATGAAGAGACACACAAGGAAAAGCATAAAAAGGCATTCAAACAACAAGAGTTGGTTGACTTTTTGTTGAATGAAAGAAGTTTGAGGTCAAAATTGGATTTTGGGAGCAAGGAGCCAAACTTGTGAGCATGATTTCTAGTCGAGTTTGCTTGAAAAATCCCCTTGGATCATGGACTTGGCTCCTACTACAAGAAATGCAAGCTGCAACCAGTCTATGGTTGGGTGGAAAATCGAAGTCCCACCTTTAGTTTTAGCCATTGTTAGTCCCACCTTTAGGTAGATCCACCCTAAGGGATCACCTTCTGCTGGTTTATTAGCAAAGCCTAACCTTGAGGGCGTGTTGAAGAGCATTGACCCCGTGACCTCCCATTGGCGAGGTTCTTTAGCGACGAGAACTCGACCAATTGAGCTAACCCCTGAGGCTTGTTCTTTATTGAAATTAATGTATAGCTCTGTGATAATTTTGCATGGTTGTAGGAAATCGTTGTATGGAATCAATAGGCAAAATGCCTTGACTATTTTTGGATCGTATTGAAATTCTACCTTGAGGCTGTTAGAAAGATGTCTTGATTTTTAGGTGCAAGTTAATATGTTGCACGTGGACATGCAAGGCTTTGGAATTACTATTGCTCACTTTTCTGCTATAACCTTTCTTCTGGGAGGTTCTAGAAGCTGAAACTTGGACCATGGTGAGGGGAAATCCTGCTGATCCTCTAGTCTAGTTTTTAGATCTTGGGTCACAAAATTTTAGGAAATATGATCAAAGGAAGTTGGACTTCCTAAATGCATCTTTAAATAGGTCATGTTGGCATTCTTGCTATAACTTTTCTTTTGGGAGTACCAAACGCTGAAACTTGGTCCATAGTGAGGGGAAATCTTGCTGATCATCTGGTCCAACTTTCAGATTTTGGGACGCAATATTTTAGGAGATATGATAAGAGGAACTTGAGCTTCTTGAATGCTCCTAAAATCGAGCATCAAACATGTCATGTTGACATTTCTGCTATAACTTTTTTTCTAGGAGGTTCTAGAAGCTAAAACTTGATCCATAGTGAGGGGAAATCTCTCTGATCTTTTAGTCTAACTTTTAGATCTTGGGTCACGATATTTTCGGAGATATGATCATAGGAAGTCGAATTTCTTGAATTCTCTTAAAATCGTGCATCAAACAGGTCATGTTAGCATTTCTGCCATAACTTTTCATCTAGGTGGTTCCAAAAGTTGAAATCTGAACCATAGTGAGGGGAACTCCCATTGATCATTTGGTTCAGTTTTTAGAACTTGGATTGCTATAATTTAGGAGATATGCCCTAAAGAATTTGCTATATTAGTTTGCATGCAAAGTGTTTGAAGAAATGCCTAAATGGTTTAATGATCCATTGCATTCATTTTGTTTGATGAAATGCCCCAATGAAATTGTTGTTTTGTGGTTGGGGATATTATTGGAGCAATGTCTCTGATTTGATTTCATACAAAATGTTTGACAAAATGTATATAAGAAAAATAATACTCAATTGGTTGTGTACAAAGCATTTGAAGACATGTTTCCATGTAAAGTGTTTGACAAAATGTGTGAGATAAAAATCAAGTTTTTGCAAGTGTGTTGAGGATAAATTTAATAAGGGTATGTGGCAAAGTGGTATCAAAGCTTATTGTCAAGCTAGTAAAAGGAAGGAGAAAATTTTGGGTACCTTGTAACCTATGTAAGTCATTAAGGGAACTGAATATGTTACAAACTGGTATTAGAGCGTCTAGGTTCAACATTTGGATTGAATGAGCTATATTACAGATGAAATGAAGAGCGAAGGTTTTATACTAGAGCTTTGGAGATTAAAAATTTGGAACTTTGTGTTATTTAAAGAATGATTGTTAGTTGAATTTTGCTGGTGATTATTTACTACATGCATATGTGGTTATGTGAGATTATTTTTTGTAATGAGGGGGGATATCTTAACTTATCCCTATGCTTATTTTATAATGAAAGCAAGTCATTTTTAGCTATGGCATCTGGACAACTAGATTTAAATAGTTTGCATAAGTGAAGTTCTGTTTAATGCTTACATTTGCATAAATAGTTTGCATAAGTGAAGTTCTGTTTAATGCTTACATTTGCATTAAAGTTTTCCATCAGATTTACATGACATAAAATAGATCTATAATATAAATCACGGATCGATCAACATGGACCTTAAAACTTTATTTAACAGAAAAATTTGAGCCCACTCAAAATCGTTACTTCAATGGAAACATACCTAGATCTTGCAGGCATTCAACATAAGCACATAAAAGAATAAATCGTACATTTAGAACATTCAACAAAGAAATCAAGATTTTGCAGGCATTTGACACAAACGCTAGAAACAAGCAAACAATTAAAACATAAAACGCTTAAAATCATCACTTTTCAACAAAATAAACCATATTTTTGCAGAATTTTAACATAAAAGACAAACCAAAAACGAAAAAGAAATGGAAAAAAAAAAAACAGTAAAGGAATAACAAACCTGATGCCAGAGCCGGTAGCAAAAAGTAAAACTGTTGAATACTTCTCGGGGGGCGAAATTTGGCGAATATCGAAACCATTGCCTAAAACCTGACTCAACTCCACCGTATCCCCTTTACGAAGATTGCACAGAGACCCTGCCGTGGATCCCTCGACATACTTAATCAAAAACTCTAGAGAACCTCCGCTAGATGTAGCGGGCGGTGAAGCTATCGCTAGAAACGCAGGTTTGCTATCTCCAACCCTAACCTGCACGAACTGCCCTGGGGTTGTGTGCCCCTCCATGAGCTCCGGATTGTCGCTGATATCTAAAACCACATGGTACAGGCTCTCGGCCGCCCTCTCAACCTCCACCAGCGGGGCCTCCGCCCATAGAACCTCCTGCTTCCAGGCCGCTAGAGCGACGGTTCGAGCCCTGGGGAACCTCTGTGTGGTGATGGCCCTGCGGCTGGATACGGCTTTGTTTAGTAGAGGTAGGCCAAATCTCCGGGCTAGCATGTGACCGACGGCCATGGAGTTGCAGCGAGCGGGAGCATAGGAATTGCGTTCATGTGGCGGGGAAAAGCGGTCCGGGGGGCTGAGTTTTGCATGTGTCGCGGTCCAGAGGGGCTGAGAGGTGGAGGGACAGAGAGGGCAGACAGTTTGGAAAGAGAGAAGCACCGCCATTAATATGAAGACGCGGAATAATAGTGTGTTCTTAGTCGACCCAGAAAGGTCGAAGTATTTGACTTCAAATATTCAACTCGAACTGCATGCCATGTGCCTAAATATAAACAAAAAGCATATGTGGATCTGATGGTGTTATCTTGGAAATTGTTCAAATAATTTGGCGATCGGATTTTGCTGTTCAAAATATTCACGATATCTAATGTCAAAGTATACATTTATATTAAAATAATATAATTTAATTATGAGACTTAAAACACTTTAAATTGATAGTTGAAAATTATTTCCAATTTATAATGGTAATTTAAAATTCTTTATTGATTGATATATATAGGTATATAATTGCCGGGAAAGCAACTAGTTGATAAAAAGAATTCAAAAACCTAAATTTCTTAGGAAATAAGATTGATAGTAATGTTTTATTATAATTAAGAAAAATAACTAATTATGATTTTTTTTGTAATGGTAGTAGATTAGTAAATAGAGCTGAATTTTGTAAGGGTAGAAAATTGGTAACTAGAGGAATCATTATTATGTAGTATAGTTCATGTCTTTGTTATTTCTTAATTGATTAAAGGTTGTGTTTTTTATAATGAAAGTTGTTAGGGAAAGGAAAAATGGAAACAATGGTCTCTTCGAAATACTAAAGAGTTCGGAGAAACAAATCCATTGTTCTTCTGATGTGATGACATTTCGAGAGTTGAAGGTGAAGAGGCTCTATTTGCTCGACCCGTTACCAGCTGTTAGAACTATAAGTTCGTTCCCTGGAAGTCAGAATTGGATCCCTGCATGTTGTCAATCTATTTTCCCTCGGATTTGGAAGAATCTCTCGTTCTATAACCCTAATCTAAATCTAATAATGAGGAAGATTTATAGGAGGTCAGACACAAATATGCTGGTTACTCTCGGACGTACCGGGTATCATTTTCGATAAATGACCCTTTGTGAAGACTAAGTTCCATAGCTTTGCGCTATCCCAATCATATCATAATCTCCCTGCCCCCGAAAGGCCTCCCTTTTGTCCCCTTTTTGCATAATGAAAGTTTTTCGTACGAGCATTTGCTAATAACATATATAAGTGTGTTGTGATGTTTCGCATTTTAGTATATATATTATTGGTAATATTTTAATATCTTCATGCTATGTCTATTGTTAGTTAATCTTCACACTTCTGTATGCATTCTCTCTCTGCACAGTTCTTTAGCATCATTGTTATTATATAGTATTGGTAATATTTTAATATTAAATAATCAATATCTCTGTAATTTGAATGTCGCTAGTCAATTGAGTAAAGGTTGTGTGGAGAGCGGACAAAACTCTACACAATGAAAGTTTTCTGCACAATGAAATCTCTTCACACAAAACTCTCCACGGAAACACAAATGTTGGCAAACACCTCTCACAGATCAAGTGCGGAAAAGCTCTTCATACAATGAAATATCTCTCTACGTGGTGAAAATTATCTGCTCAAATCTCTCTGCACAATGAAAACTCTCCGCACAAAACTCTCTGCATAATGAAAGTTTTTTGTGGAAGTGCAAAGAATAGTGATTTTCCTGCGTTGTAGGAGAATCAACTTCTTTTGCACTGAAGACTCCGCACTCTAGATTTTTCCTTGGAACATGTGCGGGAGTGTGGAATTTTATTTAATTGTGCAGAGTGAGTATGGAAAAGTTGAGAGCCAACATACAATGCCACACAATCAATTTCTTTGTACTTCAAAGCTAGAACAAATATATACGTAATAGGCAACTGTGAAATATCATTACATTACGAATTAAAGTTATAAAGTTCCCTCATATCTCGTCCTATGCACATCCTTCATTCCGCACAACGAAATCTGTAAAAGTTTTAAATGGAAAATAGTTTAAAATTAATTTTCCCTTTGCACCCTCGTTCTCCTACACATTCCTCGTCCTTCGAACAGTAAAAGCTTCGCACAAGGACAACTTCACGCAAGGAAACATAATAATATTAATTCGAAATTTGTTCATAGTTAAATTAATTATGCATCAACAGTATAAATTTCTCTCTACATTCTCGTTTTCCCGCACATACCCCATCTTCGCATGTCCTTCGGACAATGAACATTTACATTGTGCAGAGTTTCCATTATCACCTCTAGTTTTCTTGATTGTTTGGTACCTGTGGATGGAGTCGACATTAATGGCGAAGACAGAGGCTTAAAATCAAGGAAAGTTAGATAAGTGGTATATTTAGATTGCTCGAGCAACTTTACAAGCATTGAGTCATATATTAGAGCTATAATTCGCCGAGTTTATTAGTAGGTGTGGCACAGTTTGAAGTTTATGGAGTGCGGTCATGGAGTTACAGAGCAGGATCTCAACATTTCTTTAGTTAAAATGGCTAGTGCTATAGAATTTCCCATTGCTTTGGTCTCAAAACATGTTGAGATGATTCTATCTTAACCACATGTTCGTTTAGAGCTTTTAAATAATAAAAAAACGACAATATTGGAGGTGAAGCTAGAGCGACTACAATTGGAAAATGAAATGTTGAGTTTTCATGTGGATAAATTGGTTCAGGAAAAGGACATCAATGTTGAGGAGGACGATAATGAAGTAGATGACGATATCATGGCGCAACATGGGATTTTAGCGCACCACGAGGAGAGTAGATTTGTCTCCACCATTGACTAAGCTTCCTCTCCTTATGAGCTTAAGCCAAAAGTTAATGAAGTTTAAGTCACTTATGTTATGGACAATATCTAGTGATTTAGACCACTGTTCACTGTTGTTGTTGTTGATTTTTTTTTTTTTGGCAAATATATTTGTGATTGTAGATGTGTTTTGTAAATTGTATTAGGGTATTTGGACATTAGAAGAAGAAATTTAAGTTGTGGCCTTTCACCTTAGTTCCTCATCGAATTCAAAAATAACAAAATTAATTTCCATGTGTGACATTTATCTATACCACTCTATTTAATCCATTGGTTATACCTTACCTCAAAGTAAATCATTGTTGATTTAGTTGTTGATTTACTTTAGGTGTAAAATCTTATCTTGCTAATCTTTTTGCAAACCAAAAAATATTTCCTTAATTTAAAAATATTTTCGTAGCTTAATTTGCAGATTTATCTATTTTCTTTTTCGGTCAATGTAAGCACTTATTTGGAAAATCGACATTGTATAATGATTATTGCTTTTTAGCAAATCGATCAGTATTATAAAATACTATTTTCATTGTTTATTCAACAAATGCATGCATAAACATTTTCCCGCAACCAGTTTTTGTTATGGCAAAGTAAAGTGATGCGTGGAAAGTAATTTGTGCAGTAAAATCTTCGTTCATTGTTTTTTACACTTTTGTATACATTGTCCATCTGCACATAACAACATACTGGAGCATAGATTACTAATATTAAAATGTTAATCAACGCTAATAATGAAATCGTTATGCTACAATAAAAACTTTGACTTTATCTCTGCACTCCACAATAATGACAAAGTATTGTGTGCAGAGAATGGGTATGTGTGGAGATAAGGGAGTATGGAGAATCATTTCGCATAATAAAACTTTGGCTATACCTCCGCACTCTGTAATAATGACAAATTGTAGAAACGCGAGCATTCTCGAATAACGAGAAAAGGCGAGTTCTACATAAAGAAGCATGATCTTAAACAAGTAATTAATGATAGAGGTAGGGCCAATGAATGATCTGAGATTGTTATGACTGAGATTGTTAATGCATTATCCAATGATTCCAAAGCTCACGGGGATTCCAAATATGTAGAAATAGTTTCGAAATGGTGTATTATGTGTGGAGAATGCGTATGTGCAGAGATAACCAGAATGCATGCAATAAGAACAAAGTCCATAATCCATGCAATTTAAACAAATAACAATAGATGCTTTATATGGTTACATTGTTTAGATATATGATTTTGATTAAATGTATCCATGACAAAAGAAATATCCAAATAGAAGTGTATGAAGGAATTATGACAATAGTCATATTAGCTGCGGAAACCTATGCACATGCTTGAATTCACTGAATAAATGTCGAAAAGATTATTTTTATAATATCGATAGATACATTTTATTGGTATTAGAGTGAATGTTATTTAACATTTCAGCGATAACGTGATTATGTATCATTTTGTTGAAAAGCTATTAATATCACCACTAAGAATTAATTAATTATTCATTGTTAAGTGTGATTTTGTTTGTAATGTAGTCAATATTTGCATGCTCTCTCTACACAACTCTTCCGCATCATTATTATTATAGATTATTGGTAATATTTTAATACTAAATTGTAATATGAATACCGCTAGTTAATTTATTAAAGGTTGTGTCGAGTGTGGAAAAAACTTTGCACAATGAAATCTCTTTGCATAATGAAAGCTTTCTAAAAAAGTGTGGAGAGTAGTGATTTTCCCACGCTACCACAAAATCAACTTCTTCTGCAATGAAGACTTTGCACTCTAGATTTTTCCTCGGAACACATGCGGGAGTGCGAAGCTTTGTTTGAGTGTGCAGAGTGAGTGTAGAAAAGTTGAAAGCTAACATACAATGCCGCACAATTAACTTCTCCATACTTCAAAGCCAACATACAATATCAAATCGCATTTATCAAATTTAATGTCACATATTGTACTCGTTATTTGTGTAATTTAACATTAGTGTTTATAACATATTCTATTACGTAATCATTTTAATGATAACAGGAAACATACAAATTGTTGAAAGCATTTAGTTCTAAATCAGGTGAAAAGGACAAGTGTGTTATATGCAAAAGCATTGTCCAGTAAGTGATGTTTACGAAGATGTGGAAACTTGGAATTCACACTTAGCATTGAAGAATTAATCAATGCTTAGTAGTGATATTAATATCTATTTAGCAAATTAACACACAATTACATTATCGTTCAAGTTCTTAATAGGATTTTTTTTATATAAATTGTGTAATGATTACTAATTGTAAACATATCAATATTATAAAATGATATTTTCAATATTTATTTAGTGAATTCAAGTATACATAATGCTTTTAAAAGAGAAACTTTGGTTGGAGATATTGTTGGTGATGGCTAGGTTGTATCTACATGTGACCAGTCAGAGAGGTTAGTCATAGATGGAGGATACATGGAGGAGGTATGGTTTATGAGTTAGAGATTAGGTTGGAGTCCAAGTGATGGTTATGTGAATGGACCTGCATCTATTTTTCGATGGCAGATTGAATCTATTTCTTAAGCTATTTCTCGACTAAATAGTTTGAGACTCATTTCTATTATGTTATGTCAATATGAAGGTGCAACATGGAGATGGATGATGCTATATAGTCTTAGCTTTGTGATCATGTAATGATCTTAAAAATTTTATGGATCCTAAAAGTTTTGTTAAGTTGTTATAGATACTGCAATCTTCGCTTCCAACATAGTCGATTGTTTAATCTTTTCTTTTTTCAATCTATTTGATTCTTTTGGTCAATTAAAAGCAATGTTGAAATGCACGAGCAAATAGATAAACATAAATACAAATGTCTGTTGCTAATGTCTAATCCATTTATAATAGTAAACTTTTGCAATTTGACATAAAACGGTGGAAACCATACCAAGTTACGAATTGTTACTTAATTGACTTAGTTGAGTGAACAAAGTTTATTTAATATTTGGATAATGCGTGAAAGGCGATAAAGCATCTAAGTCATGAATTGACATATAAGATCTGAAGTCACTTCGTTCTCCACACATAAAAATTTGGTCGATAGCAAAACAATTTTACATAATACTAAATAAATGCCAAAAAGACTTGTTTTCATTAGCAAATGTTAGGTCCCTATAATACTAGTGTATTCCCTTATTATTATTATTATTTATTTATTTAATTTTATTTTTTTGTGCGTGGTTCACAGACACCTTCGGTCAACGGGTGGCGCTACGTCCACTGGAAAATCTGGGCTTGACGCCCTGTGGCCTACTGCAAGACCTGACCCCAAGAGCTTTCGAGAATTGATCCTCTGACTTCCCATCTAGCGAGGCCCCGTCTTGATCGATTGGGCTAACTCTTGGGGCTAGTGTATTCCCTTATTATTATTGTCATTGTGGCCCCTTATTGTTATTGTTGTGCCCATGTTGTCCCCATATTGTTATTATTGTGCCCTATAGAAACCCACTATTATTATTGTTGTGCCTTTATATTATTATTGTTACGTTGGCTATGATTATATTGTGACCTCTTAGACTCCTATATATAGAAAGGAGGTATTGTCATTTGTATCATCCAAGAATTATTCATTTTTGTAATGTAAAGGAGGTTACCCCCTTGAAAAGGCTTATTTGAAGTCGTTGATCTATATTTTCTATATTTTTGTGAGCTGGTTGCATAACATTGGGTATTAGAGCTTTGGATTCTAGGGTTTCGTTGCTTCAAATAGGACATCATCGAATTTTCGATATAACTTTTTTCTACAAAGCTTCAAAAGCTTAAATTAAAGCCCATTTGAGACAACATCATGATGAACCTCGTGACCAAATTTCAAACCTTGTCTCGCTATGTTTTTGGAGATATGAACTAAGAAAGTTATGGTTTTTGTAGGCTTCCAAATTCGATCTCAAACAGGTCACGAGGAAAATCGTTATCACTTTCTCTCTGAGCATCAGATTCAAATTTCGTAAAAAGTGACAGAAAGAGGATAGATCGTAGTTTGTTGGGTATCGTTTTCAGAGCCAAAGGTCAAAACAATAACATGTGGCATGTCGTACAAGTTCAGTCTACTGAAATAGTATATAATTAGATCATCACAAAAAATTGGGCATAACTCTTTCTTGGAGAAGACAATCACAATCAGACTGGTGGGGTTGGAAAGAGGACTCATAGGTATATCACAGGCCGAAATTTTAGAAGTTGGAGATCCGAAATTACAGAGTTACAATAGTTTCAAGATCGAGCTCATACAAAAAAAAATAAAAAAAAAACAAAACAACTAAACTAAAACAAAACAAAAAAAGGTGTGTAGTTTTGTTTTTGTTTTTGTTTTTTGTTTTGTTTTGTTTTTGCATAAGTTTTGTTTGAGAAAGTAGTTTGAAGTGATTAAAAGGGAATTGTGAAGCATAGTTATCATTCATTTATGAACCGAAGAAAGAAAATGGAAACACCTAGTAAGCAACCTAAAATCTCTACTATGACACATGAAGAAGAGGAAGAAATGCAACATGATATATCAAAATTACAAGACCAAGTGCAACAAATTCCGCTCTCACAAAAAGTAACTGAAGCTAAGATAGATGGTTTAAGGAATGGAATGGAAGCTAATATGGATGGCATGGAAGTTAAGATAGATGGTATAGAAGCAAAACTTAAAGGCAACATGGAAGATTTGAAGATGGAATTGACAAAGTTACTACATGAAATGTTTACTAATGGCGAAAGGGTAGTAAAGGAAACTCATGACGAGAACAAAAGAAATGTTAGTCATGATTTCATAGACTCTAACGTTGGATTGAAGACCCACCATGTTCCAAATATCGATATGAGGAAGTTTGATGGTAAGGATCTCGTAACATGGATACTATAGATGGAGCAATATTTCGATCTTCATAATGTGCAAAACACATAAAAGGTACACATTGTAACTTTATATTTGGAACCCAATCAATTTGTATGGTATCGATGACTTTGTTCTCGTAAACAAATTGTCACTTGGGAAATTTTTACGGAAGAAATGACAGCACATTATGAGGATACAAAAAGTAACACCTTTTTTAGGCAATTGATAAATCTCAAACAAAAGAGTTCAATGGTGGAGCACATTGAGGACTTCCAAAAGTTGAATATAAGGGTAAAAGATATTCCAGAGGAGCATAGGATTGATCTGTTCATAGGGACTTTAAAGGATAACATCCAACATGAGGTTCGCCTTTGGGAACTTGATTCATTGGAGAAGGCATTCAGGTTGGCAAGAAAAATTGAAAGAAAAATTATGGCAACAGGGAAGCCTACCACTCAAAACTACAAATATGGAAGTGTTGTTGCCCAATGTTATGAAACCAACTCACAAAAAGATAGAAAAGATAGATCAACACCTTAGAAATAAGCCTCTTCGAGGGGGCAACCTCCTTTACATTACACAAATGAACAATTCTTAGATGATTCAAATGACAAAACCTCCTTTCTATATATAGGAGTCTACGGGGTCACAATATAACCAAGCCGACTTAACAATAATAATATAAAGGCACAAAAATAATAATAGAGGGATTCTATGGGGCACAATAATAACAATATGGGGACAATAGGGGCACAATAATAACAATAAGGATACAACGACAATAGTAATGGGGGGATCACTAATACTATAGGGACCTAACATGCCCCTCTCCTTGAAAAAAGTGTTGTCCTCAATGCTTGAGTAGTTTTGGATGCTTCGAGGGTAAGTTCTTCCACTCGATGAGATACTTTGAAATTGATCTATTTCGTGGCTGTCGAGTTCTTGTTTCTTTGACTGCTTCAGGTTCCAATATGATTTTTCCTTCCTCATCAAGTTCTCCTAATATTGTTTGAACTGGAAGCTTGTCACCTATAACCTTCTTTAAGCATGAAACATGGAAAACTGGGTGCACTCAAGAAGCTGCAGGAAGCTCCAATTTGTATGCCATAGTACCTACCTTTTGCAACACCTTGTACAGACCATAATACTTTGGTGATAATTTGTTATCCTTCCTAGCTTGCTTGAGGGACATTTGTTTATATGGTTGTAGCCATAGGAATATCCAATCACCTACATCAAAACTTCTTTCGCTGCGATGTTGATCTGCATGTTGTTTCATTCTATTATGTGCCAAGGTTAAGTTATCCTTTTAGAGTTGGAGAACTTGTTGCTGATGCTCGATGTGATCTTCCACTACTTGAACCTTAGAATTTTCTCTTAAATATGATGTGATGGATGGTGGATGATATCCATAAAGTGCCATAAATGGGGTCATTTTTGTTGCAGTGTGGAAGGAAGTGTTATACCACCATTCAACCAGAGGCAACCATTTGACCCATTGTGTCTGTTTATCATAAACAAAGCAAGGAAGATATCCTTCCAAACATTTGTTTACTATCTCAGTTTTCCCATCAGATTGAGGATGATAAGATGAGCTATGAGCTAACTGAGTACCAAGACAATAAAATAATTCTGTCCAAAAATTTCCAGTGAAAATGGGATCTCCGTCACTTACAATAATCTTTGGGTTTCCATGTAGCTTTTGAATTGTTTCCATAAATGTAGTAGAAACTGTACTCGCTTTAAATGGATGAGATAATGCACAAAAGTGTGCATACTTGGTAAGTTTGTCCACTACCACCATGATAACACTCTTTCCTTCGGACTTGGGTAAACCTATGATAAAATCCATTGAAACCTCCTCCCAACGTTGGCTTGGAATGGATAAAGGTTGTAATAGTCCTGGAGTCTTAATTGTTTCAACTTTATTTTGTTGGCAAACCAAACATTCCGCCACAAACTTTTGAATATCTGATTTAAGACCATCCCAAAAAAAATCCTTCTTAACCCTGTGGTAGGTTTTTAGAAATCCTAAGTGCCCTCCTAAGGGAGAGGTGTGCAATTCCCTAAGAATCTTTTGTTTGAGTTGGGAATTCTTACATAGGTATACCCGATCCTTGTACCATAACGAATCATTTTTCCAGATAAATGTATCAGATGTACTGGGATCTTGTTGTATCTTTTGAATGAGTGCCCACACTTCCTCGTCATTCTTCCATTCATCCCTTGCTTCGTTTATCCAATCTGGTTGGATAATAGAAATAACGCAAAGAAATGCTTCCACATCCTCATCCTTTCTTGAGAGTGCATCTGCCACAACATTTTGCTTCCCTTTTTTGTAGATGATTTCAATGTCACAACCCAACATCTTTGTGACCCATTTTTGTTGCTCTTCTGAAGATAATATTTGTTCTAAAAGGTATTTAAGACTATGATGATTTGTTTTTACCTTAAAGTGTATTCCCATTAGGTAGGGTCGTCATTCCTTAAGTGCATGTAGTATTGCCAACATTTCCTTCTCATAGATAGCTTTGTGTAAATACTTTCCTTTGATTGGATGACTTTCGAAAGCAATGGGTCTTTCTTCTTGCATTAAAATAGCACCAATTCCATTTCCTGAGGCATCACATTCCACAATAAAGGTTTTGTGAAGTCTGGTGTAGCTAAGACTGGTGCTTGGCACATTGCCTCTTTAAGATGTTCAAAGGCCTTCATTTCTTCTGGAGTCCATGAAAATTCATCTTTCTTCAATAATGTTGTTAGAGGCGCTGCTATTCTCCCATAATTCTTAACAAACTTGCGATAATACCCTATCAACCCGAGAAATCCTCGTAGATGCTTTATGGATGTGGGGATTTTCCATTCCTTAATGGTTTTAATTTTGCTAGGGTCTACCTTAACACCTTCACGAGATAAAATATGAGCCAGATATTCCACCTCTTGTACTCCAAAGAAACATTTGGAGATTTTTGCATATAATTGTTTCTCCTCCAATAGTTTGAGCACCATGTCAACATGTTGGACATGATCCTTCCAAGAATTGTTGTAGATTAGTATATCATCAAAAAATACTAACACAAATTTTCTAAGGAAGGGTTTGAAAATGGAATTCATCAAACCTTGAAATGTAGAAGGCGCATTAGTAAGGCCAAAAGGCATGACCAAAAATTCATAATGACCCTCATGAGTTCTAAATATTGTTTTTGGAATGTCTTCAGTCTTCATTCTGATTTGATGATATCCTGAACAAAGATCCAACTTGGTGAAGTAAATTGATCCATGCAATTCATCAATGACAGGAATGGGAAATTTATCTTTAATAGTGAGTGTTGAGCTCCCTATAATCTGGACACATGCGCCATTGATACATCCTTCTTGTGAACTACTACTGGAGCAGAGAAAGAACTTTGACTAGGTTTAATTATACCAGCCTCTAGCATTTATGCAACCATACGTTCAATTTCACTCTTTTGGGCATAGGGATATCTGTACGGCCTGATGTTTGGAGGAACACTTCCTGGAATCAAATGAATAGCATGATCATGATAAAAAATAGGTGGGAGACCTTTGAGAGTCTCAAATACCTTGGAATTATTGTCCAAGACTTTTTGGAGATTTGGAGAAATAGATGATTTCAATGTGGGAACCTCTAGCGAACATAATTGTGCAATTACACCTCATTGTTCCTTCTTTAGAAGCTTTGTCATACCATTATAGCTGATTATCTTTCCCGGTTTCCCTGCAATACCCCTTAATTCAACTTCCTTTCCTTTCGCAAAAAAATTCATGAAAAGTTCTTGAAAATTAAAAGCTATTGTACCCAAAGATTGTAGTCATTGGACTCCTAGTACAACATTAGCACCACCCACTGGAATGGAAAGCATTGGGCTATTCAATGCATATTCTCCCATGGATAACTTGATATTATGGCACTTTCCAGAGCAATTTATGGTTCCTCCACTTGCAACCATCACTTGACACTCTGGTGCTGGATATAAGAAGCAATTCAATTCCTTTGTTATCTTACAATGAATAAAATTATGGGTACTTCCCGAATCAATCAACACTATTACCTTTTTCTTTTTGATATGTCCTACTATCTTGATAGTTTGAGGATTGGTAATTCCAGCCAATGCATTACAAGATATGGTTGGATTCATTTCTTCTCTATCTAGAGTTTGTTCCTGGAGTATATCCTCTTCTTTTAACATTTCTTGTTCCTTTTCTTCCTCCTCTTCACAATCTATGTAGAATAATTTCTTCTCAGCACACTTATGACCTTTAGTGTATTTGCTATCACAACTGTAACAAAGCCCTTTTGCTCTTTTTTCTTCCAATTGTTGTGGTGTCAACCTTGTAGGTTGTGGAAGGCTAGGGGCAGCAACACTTCCATCTTTATAACTGTGAGTGGTAGGCTTCTTGGTTGCCATAATTTTGCTTTCCATTTTTCTTGCCAACCTGAATGCCTTATCCAATGAATCAAGTTCCCAAAGGCGAACCTCATGTTGGATAGTATCCTTTAAAGTCCCTATGAACACATCAATCCTATGCTCCTCTGGAATATCTTTTACCCTTATGTTCAATTTTTGGAAGTCCTCAATGTGCTCCATCATTAAACCCTTTTGTTTGAGATTTATCAATCGGCTAAAAATGTGTTGCTTTTTGTATCCTCATAATGTGCTATCATTTTTTCCGTAAAAATTGCCCAAGTGACAATTTGTTTACAAGAGCAAAGCCATCAGTACCATACAAACTGATTTGGTTCCAAATATAAAGTTGCAATATGTACCTTTTGTGTGTTTTGCACATTATGGACTCCATCTGTAGTATCCATGTTTCGATATCCTTGCAATCAAACTTCCTCATATCAATTTTTGGAACATGGTGGGTCTTCACTCCAACATTAGAGTCTATGAAATCATTATTAACATTTATTTTGTTCTCATCATGAGTTTCCTTTACTACTCTTTCACCATTAGTGACCATTTCTTGTAGCAACTTATTCAAATTTATCTTCAATTCTTCCATCTTATCGTCCATGCCATTCATCTTAGCATCCATGCCATTCATCTTAGCTTCCATCTTAGCATCCATGCCATCCATCTTAGTTTCCACGTCGTCCATCTTAGCTTCCAAGTCATTCATCTTAGCTTCTATGCCTTTCTTTAAACCATCCATCTTAGCTTCTACGTCTTTCTTTAAAGCATCCATCTTATTTTCTGTTACCTTTTGTGCGAGTGAAATTTGTTGCACTTAGTTTCATAATATTGATATATGATGTTGCATTTCTTCCTCTTCTTCATGAGTCATACTAGAGCTTTTAGGTTGCTTAGTAAGTGTTTCCATTTTCTCTCTTCGGGGCATCAATTACGGATAATAATGCTTCACTATGCCCTTTGAATTCCTTCAAACTAATTTTTCAAACCAAGCTTATGCAAAAATTCAAAAAATACACACCTTTTTTCACTTGTAGGAGCTCGATATTGAATTTTATGTACCTTTGTAATTTTGGATCTCCCAGTTCTGAAATCGTGACCTACAGTAGCCCTCTGTGTCCTCTTTCCAATGCCACCAGTCTAACCAAAATTGGATTCTCCAAGGAAGAGTTATGCCAAATCTCCCATGGTGACCTGATTATAGACTAGTTCAGTAGAGCGAACTTGTACGACTTGCCACATGTCATTGTTTTGATCTTAGTACCTAAAACTGATACACATAAAACTAGAGGATGTCCTCTTTCTGAAACTTCTTACGATATTTCAATATGATTCTCAAAACAAAAGTTATGACGATTTTCCCTAGGTCACCTGCTTGGAATGTAATTCAGGAGTTTCCAAAAATGCCAACTTCCT
The DNA here is from genome assembly GCA_031772625.1 of Pinus tabuliformis. NCBI lineage: Eukaryota > Viridiplantae > Streptophyta > Pinopsida > Pinales > Pinaceae > Pinus > Pinus tabuliformis. The sequence continues at coordinate 655,418,518 of CM062812.1, forward strand.
CATATCATATCTCCACAAATATAGCGAGAAAAGCTTTGAAATTTGGACCCGAAGTTCAGAACTATTTCGGTTGGTTTTTTTTAGCTTTTGAAACATCGCAAAAAAAAAAATTAAAAAAAAAATAAAAATTATAGCGAAAATGGCACGATGGCTTGTTTGGAGCAGCGAAACCTTATAATCCAAAGCTCTGATACCAAATGTTATGAAACCCGCTCACAAAAAGATAGAAAAGATAGATCAACGCCTTAGAAATAAGCCTCTTTGAGGGGGAAACCTCCTTTACATTACACAAATGAACAATTCTTAGATGATTCAAATGACAAAACCTCCTTTCTATATATAGGAGTCTACGTGGTCACAATATAACTAAGACGACCTAACAATAATAATATAAAGGCACAAAAATAAATATAGAGGGATTCTATGGGGCACAATAATAACAATATGGGGACAATAGGGGCACAATAATAACAATAAGGGATACAACGACAATAGTAATAGAGGGATCACTAATATTATAGGGACCTAACACTTGCCTTCCATGACCTACAAGGTTGACACCACAACAATTGGAAGAAAACAGAGCAAAAGGTTTTTGTTATAGTTGTGATAGAAAATACACTAAAGGTCATAAGTGCGCTGAGAAGAAATTATTTGACATAGATTGTGAAGAGGAGGAAGAAAAGGAACAACAAAAATCAAAAGAAGAGGATACACACCAGGAACAACCCTAGAGAAAGAAGAAATGAATTCGACCATATCTTGTAATGCAGTGGTCGTAATTACCACTCCTCAAATTATCAATATAGAAGGACATGTCAAGAAGAAAAAGGTAATAGTGTTGATTGATTCGGGAAGTACCCATAATTTTATTCATTATAAGATAGCCAAGGAATTGAATTGCTTCCTATATCCAGCACCAAAGTGTCAAGTGATGGTTGCAAATGGAGGAACCATAAATTGCTCTAGAAAGTGCCATAATATCAAGTTATCCATGGGATAATATGTGTTGAATAGTCTAATTATTTCCATTCCAATGGGTGGTGTTGATGTTGTACTAGGAGTCCAATGGCTACAATCTTTGGGTATGATAGCTTTTAATTCTCAAGAACTTCTCTTAATTTTTTTTCGAAAGGAAAGGAAGCTGAATTGAGGGGTATCATAGGGAAACCGGGAAAGATAATTAGCTCTAACATCATGACAAAGCTTCTAAATAATGAACAACGAGGCATAATTACACAATTATGTTCGCTAAAGGTTCCCACATTGAAATCATCTATTTATCTAGATCTCCAAAAAGTCTTGGACAATCATTCCAAAATATTTGAGACTCACAATCGCCTCCCACCTATTCGTGATCATGATCATGCTATTCATTTGATTCCAGGAAGTGTTCCTCCAAACATTAGGCCTTACAGATATCCCTATGCCCAAAAGAGTGAAATTGAACTTATGGTTGCAGAAATGCTAGAGGCTGGTATAATTCAACCTAGTCAAAGTTCTTTCTTTGCTCCAGTAGTATTGGTGCACAAGAAGGATGGATCATGGCGCATGTGTCGGGATTATAGGGAGCTCAACAAGCTCACTATTAAAGATAAATTTCCCATTCATGTCATTGATGAATTATTGGATGAATTGCATGTAGCAATTTACTTCACCAAGTTGGACCTTCGTTTAGGATATCATCAGATCATAATGAAGACTAAAGACATTCTGGAAACAACATTTAGAACTCATGAGGGTTATTATGAATTTTTGGTCATGCCTTTTGGCCTTACTAATGCACCTTCTACATTTCAAGGTTTGATGAATTCCATTTTCAAACCCTTCCTTAGAAAATTTGTGTTAGTACTTTTTTATGATATACTAATCTACAACAAGTCTTGAAAGGATCATGTTCAACATGTTGACAGAGTGCTCAAACTATTGGAGGAGAAACAACTATATGCAAAAACCTCCAAATGTTTCTTTGGAGTACAAGAGGTGGAATATTTGGGTCATGTTGTATCTCATGAAGGTGTTAAGGTAGACCCTAGCAAAATTAAAGCCATTAAGGAATGGAAAATCCCCACATCCATAAAGCATCTGCGAGGATTTCTTGGGTTGACAGGGTATTATCACAACTTTGTTAAGAATCATGGGATAATAGCAGCACTTCTAACAACATTACTGAAGAAAGATGCATTTTCTTGGACTCTAAAAGTAACAAAGGCCTTTGAACATCTTAAAGAGGTAATGTGCCAAGCACCGGTCTTAGCTACGCCAGAGTTCACAAAAACCTTTATTGTGGAATGTGACACCTCAAGAAATGGAATTGGTGTTGTTTTAATGCAAGAAGAAAGACCCAATGCTTTCGAAAGTCGTCCATCAAAGGAAAGTATTTACACAAAGCTATTTATAAGAAGGAAACGTTGGAAATACTACATGCACTTAAGAAATGGTGACTTTACCTAATGGGAAGACACTTCAAGGTAAAAACAAATCATGATAGTCTTAAATAATTTTTAGAACAAAGATTATCTTCGAGAGAGCAACAAAAATGGGTCACAAATATGTTGGGTTATGACTTTGAAATCATATACAAAAAAGGGAAGCAAAATGTTGTTGCAGATGCACTCTCAAGAAAGGATGAGGATGTGGAAGCATTTCTTTGTGCCATTTCTATTATCCAACTAGATTGGATAAATGAAGCAAGGGGTGAATGGAAGAATGACGAAGAAGTGTGGGCACTCATTCAAAAGTTGCAGTAAGATCCCAGTACATCTGATACATTTAGCTGGAAAAATGATTCATTATGGTACAAATATCGCTTATACCTTTGTAAGAATTCCCAACTCAAACCAAAAATTATTTTGGAATTGCACACCTCTCCCTTAGGAGGGCATTCAGTAGTTTTAAAAACTTACCATAGGGTTTAGAAGGAATTTTTTTGGGATGGCCTTAAATATGATATTCAAAAGTTTGTGGTGGAATGTTTGGTTTTCCAATAAAATTTAATTGAGACAATTAAGACCCCATGTATATTACAACCTTTATCTATTCCAAGTCAACGTTGGGAGGAGGTTTCAATGGATTTTATCATAGGTTTATCCAAGTCCGAAGGAAAGAGTGTCATCATGGTGGTAGTTGATAGACTTACCAAGTATGCACACTTTTGTGCATTATCTCATCAATTTAAAGCCAATACAGTTACTACTGAATTTATGGAAACAATTCAAAAGCTACATGGAAACCCAAAGATTATTGTAAGCGACAGAGATCCTATTTTCACTTTAAACAGACACAATGGGTCAAATGGTTGCCTCTGGTTGAATGGTGGTATAACACTTCCTTCCGTACTGCAGCAAAAATGACCCCATTTATGGATATAATTCACCACCCATCACATCATATTTAAGAGAAAATTATAAGGTTCATGCAATGGAATATCACATCGAGCATCAACAAATAGTTCTCCAACTCATAAAGGATAACCTCACTTTGGCACAAAATAGAATGAAACAACAAGCAGATCAACATCGTAGCGAAAGAATTTTTTATGTAGGTGACTGGGTATTTCTACGACTACAACCATACAAACAAATGTCCCTCAAGAAAGCTAAGAAGGATAATAAATTATCATCAAAGTATTATGGTCAGTACAAGGTGTTGCAAAAGATTGGTACTATGGCAACCAAATTGGAGCTTCCTGCATCTTCCTAAGTGCACCTAGTTTTCCATGTTTCATGCTTAAAGAAGGTTATAGGTGATAAGCTCCCAGTTCAAACAATACTGCCAGAACTTGACAAGGAAGGAAAAATCATATTGGAACCTAAAGTAGTCACAGAAACAAGAACTCAACAGCTACGAAATCGATTAATTTCAGAGTATCTCATCAAGTGGAAGAACTTACCCGCTGAATATTCCACATGACAGGATGAGAATTTTATACAGAAACATCCATAACTACTCAAGCATTGAGGACAACATTTTTTTGAAGGAGAGGGGCATGTTAGGTCCCTATAATACTAGTGTATTCCCTTATTATTATTGTCATTGTGCCCCCTTATTGTTATTGTTGTGCCCTTACATTATTATTGTTATGTCGGCTCTGCTTATATTATGACCCCTTAGACTCCTATATATAGAAAGGAGGTCTTGTCATTTGTATCATCCAATAATTGTTAATTTGTGTAATGTAAAGGGGGTTACCCCCTTGAAAAGGTTGACTTTGAAGTCGTTGATCTATCTTTTCAAAAAGACTTGTTTTCATTGCCAAAAGAGCGTTAGTTAATCAAAATACAATGAAGTTTAGGATATTAATAAAATAATATCTCGATATCGATTTATAAAGCATATGAAAGAGATCAATCGTGAAACTTAATCGTATCAATTGGACTCTCGAGTTGGAATTTAAGTGAAACGTATATGATTTAAAATAATTGATTTCATAGGAGTCTTTTCTTATAAAGATAAGGTAAATTATTATTACCCATATTGAGGACGATCATTGGTTAGTGAATACCATTAAAATCAATAGTAGTTAAATGTTGTTTCAGAACTTAGATGTCAATTCGTGATTTAGATGACTTATCGTATTTAACACATTATATGTAGGTTTCTTGGTTATGAAAGCAATTCGTTAATGTCCATTATGTTGTAGACTTGTTAGTATTTGAGTTGGCACTCAATGTTTTAGGCAACCGACTTTCTTTGTTTGTTCTAAAACTATTAAGTGTTTTCAAGATTTGCTTTATAATTTGTCTATTGTTTTTTGAATTTGTCACTAAGAATTAAACAACTGGCCCAAATAAACAATGGCAGAAGTGCATAGGAAGAGGTACATGTAGAGAGCCAATATATCTTAATGCTCAGCTAAGATATCTTAATGCTTAGTCAAGATATTTTAATGCTAATGGATAACATATTGGAACTTCAACAAACACTTAGGCAGTTTCAAGAAGAACTAGACATTGTAAGAACGTTGTTAGAAGAGTTCTCGCAAAACAGTAACAAAGCAATCAGATCTCCATTTTGGCAGCATAATCAGTGGAAGCGTTAATCTCTATAAATAATGGTTGTTCAATAAAGAAACCGTTAACAAAATTTGTTATTTGATCAACCAATTTTGAAATTCAATGTATGTTAAAGGCCATGTATTGTAATATTCCTCGCACAGTAAAAAAAGAAAAAGAAAAAGAAAACGTATCAGACTATTCTGGAATACACACATATGTATAGATGCAAGATATTTTATAAATTATATCATAGTCTTGCTTATTTGATTTACAATTTTTTTTCAACTCTATATGATAATGATTTATTTAGATATTTGTTTAAATCTTGCATGAAATAGTTTTTTTTTTAAAGAAAGAATTGCAAATATGATAAATCAATAAAATAATCTAAGAAATCACATTGGAAAGAAGCACACATGACACATGACAATGAAAAACATAGTAAATGATATTAGTAAGTAGCATAGTACAAATATGAATAGTCGATAGCAGGGAGGGTGGTTTAAAGGGGTAGGAGAGTATTATGTGGAGTGTTATGTGTCAACGTTAATAGTTCACCTGTCCACTTGGGGTAGCTCAATTGGCAGTGGCTGTGGAAATGAAGTCTCATTGAACTGGAAGTCGTGGGTTCAAATCTTGTGCTATCCCCCCCCGATCGGGGTGAGAAGTTGGGCATGATGAAGCTATAGCCCTACCAATCTTAAAACAAAAAAAACGTTAACAGGTCACCCAACAATGCAAAAAGGCTATAAATATTATGGAATATACACGTATGTGTGCATGCAAAGTATTTTGTAAGTTATGTGGTATTGTTCCATACAACGCTTGTTCAAATAAGTATCATTTACAAATTTGTTTAAGTTCTATATGATAATGATCTGTTTAGAAATTTCAAATCACAAAAAAACAGATATGACATAAAACAATGAACTAGTTAGACATTAGAGTCAAACTAAAAAGCACCACAGTCTTTGACAAATATTATTACACATCACTTTTGCTTTATAGAGACATAAAACAAGTATCAATGATGCATATTCCCTAGATTAATAATTGCAATAGGAATTGCCATAAGGAGAAATGGATTGGTTTAAGCAAGGCACAAAAATTGAAATTCCATTTGTTGTGGATGTGGATTACGTGTTAAAGCAAGAAAATTGTAAGTATGGAAGATGTGATTTCATTGTGGTGAGTGGAGTACTTATGCGGAATGCAGAGGCATCTGTGTTTCATAAAATCTTCTACACAATTGTTCACCTCCACACATTTTCACTTATGACACCATACAAAAGGCAAAATCTTCATTAATTACAAGCAATGCCACTGGCACAACTCCACTAATTAACAACATTGTCACTAATTAAGGATCAAGTTGTAATATTGTCTAACTAATTATAGAATTTATTGTTCCTGATTGTGTCTTGATTCCTTCATTTTCCAAAAGAATACTGAACCATTAATTTCACTATCTTGAATACGAAAATAAGGAAAGCGTACTTCGTAGGCATTCAAGCACATATTCAAGCTACTGAATCCGGATATATGCTTAAAATTATTAGAAGAAAATATTTTTTTAGAGTTAGAGGCAAGTGACACGAACATCACGCTATAGGAAAGTAGACACGACACAACATATTGAACCAGTTACACATAATAATCAAAACATGGTAAATAATATTAGTAAATAACATAGTACAAAACATAGAGCTTGAACAAAGAAATTCAGTGAAATATGTTCTTATACAATATAATCATATCCCACTTCGTTGTTAAAAACTTTGTAGCAATGCTCAAATTCTTGAACCAAAAAGTAGAAGACGATGTTAAGATTGTAAGTACGGATATACAGAAGCACAAAAATACACATGGTGCTCCACCTTTTGCCAGTAGTTAATAGTGCATTGCTTGACAATGCGAGCAAAGAGAATAGTAGATGAACTAATTATAAAATGAAACAAGATTCCAATCATCCAATAAACTGGAAAAGTTGTTTGACAATAGTCAAATTCTTCAACCAAAAAGTATAAGGTAATGTTAAGATTGCTCAATAATGTAAGCAATGAGAACTGGACCATTCCTGGATTGGTCGACAATGTAAAAAAAAAACCGTCATTGTAAACTCCATTAATTAACAACAATGTCACTAAAAAATTATTCATCGATTATATTGTGTAACCAAGTTGTAATATTGTGATAAATAAATAAAACAATATAAGAAATGAATCTGCAAGAAAGCAAACATGACATAGCATAATAAACTAACTACACATAACAATCAAAATATAGTAAATAGCATAGTACAAAACATAGAACCTGAACAAAATAGTTCTTTGAAATACATTCTTGGACAACGTCATATTAGCATTTGCATTAGTAGAAGCAATCACCTTATTTGCTCTCATGATTGCATTCATAATCTTGTTCTCATAAGTATAGTATATTGCTTGAAAATGTTAAATTAGATCCCAATCATCCAACAAAGCGAAAGGGTTGCTTGACAAAAGTCCAATTCTTGAACTAGAAAGCTTAAGGTAATGTTAAGATGCTTGACAATGCAAGCAACAAAAATTCTATTGTTGCTAGATTGCTCGACAATGTAAACAAAGATAATTGCCATTGTATACAAATAATCATGTTTTGATGGTTTATTGTAAATGTGCCACGTGTTTTGAAATTGGACAACAAATCAATAACAACTAATTTGTTCATACAATAGTGCTCATAGGAAACTTTTCATAGTTCAAGTAATACTTTTTCTAGTTCCACGCCTCTCAAAGCACAGTGTATTTTAGTCTTGTCATTTGCATGTATGATACAGTTTAATTGATGGAAATAAACAAAGTAGGAGTCTTGGTTGCAAGTGGTGCAATAAAGCATAATTTTATTCATAGTTTTGTTACTCATAATTGGACTACTACATTTCACACATACAACCTCAAATGGATTTGTATATGCACTAGTCATTGTCAGGTGTCCTTGGAAGTACTGTAAAATTGATATAGAAAACAAAGGCTTAGTAACATGAAATCAAATGCCTTTTTATCATTTTTCCTATATCTATGTCTATATAAACAATATAATAAAGTTTATTGTGCATATTCCACTTGTTGAAGAAAGTAGTTTTGTTAGATTTTCGACTTTCTTTCCTATTTTCAATGGACATATGAATGTTGATTATGAAGTTCGAAAAAGTCTTTCTTGTTTTCTAACTATATAATTTAGTAGGATCAACAGAAAACCATTTTCTTGCAATTGTCTTTGAATTGAAACACATGTTAAAACAAGTTTATCATGTACTTGAACCTGTTATATATGCAACATTTATAAAACAATACAAGAAAATTGTATAGTATATAGACAATAACTTTGTAACAATGAAACATTGAATTAAATCTTATTGTTCCCCTATCTTGTTCTGCATTAACGTTCTTGATTTCCAGTACATTTTGCATTGTTGTGTGTGCTACCGAAATTGCAATAACATTGATTGTGCCAACTGGAAATGGATCTTCATTACAGGACATATTTGCAATCGTCATATTTGGAAAGAATCAGTACTCTGCGCAAATAGGACAAATGTTTTCTACAATGCTAAAGTTATTTAGAAAAATAGTTTTTTCACAATCATCACTGCCATATTTATGCTTTGGAATTATTTTGAAATCTCTAATAGAAACATCAACATTCTAAATAAGTTTTGTCTCATGTTGTTTGATAAATTGTGTTGGCACAATCAATGTTATTGTCATTTTCGTTTTCTTATATGTTAAATCTCCACAGAGTATTGTTTTTTTCTTGTTTGCTTTGTCAAAAAACATTCAATATGTAACCAAGACAACACCATGAAAAATGGTCCCAGTTATATTGTCATTGATATCTTCGATCGACAATGGCATAGACTCAATCTCTTTTTGCCTAGTCATGAGGGAATTGAAATCAACTTAAAGAAGAAGAAAAAACACAAAAAAGAAATATGATATACAGTTAACTAAACCTGCACAAAACTGCCTATTTTCTTTTGTTTCTTTGTTGGTTTATGTTCCTTTCATTTTGTTTGTTGCTATATCTATTTCTGTAGTACTGCTCATTCTTATCTCTACACTCTCATCCATCTCTAATGTGACATCATTTGAATTCAATATGTTTTGCATGTTCACAAATTATACATTGAAATCATTGCTTAAAAGGACGTTATAATTAATACGAAGTAAGAACTCACTAATGAAAAAATAACTAGATAACGTAAAGCCATTGGTAATGTACATTCTAATATCCAGTTCATAGTTACAAATGTTTTATAGAAATGTTCAAAGTACTTTTTTCCTTGTAATTGTTGTCTTGGATCCAAATCTCTAAGTGTTATATGTTTCCTGAAAATTGCAAAAGTCTTCCTTTAGTTATAGTACATTAAAAATATAGCAAAAAACAAACACTAAATTGTATAATGCAAAGATAATGAAATGATAATAAACAGAAAAGAAACACACCTCTTAGCAAAGTTATCGTTGCCTTTAACAATATTTGTTATGCTTGTTTTTTTTTTTTTTTTTTGCTTCGACTATATGATTTAGATTAAATATATAAAAATAAGAAAAATAAGAGGTTTCTAATATCATAACACATAAGTAATTAAGAGGTACCAGCGATAGCACAATAACGTATCATGTGTAAATGTGTTTAATACTATCACATTATCCGGTTTATGAACTTTGTATCTCATTGCTACAAGGTTGTATCATATATTGTATAAATGTTTTGAGTACTCATATATAAAAGAAACAATGTGTTGTTTACTTGACAAAAATGCTACACATTTTGCACTTTTGTTTGAAAGCAGTTTGCATAGATAATCCCTCATGGCATGCAACTATCAAAACAACACCGTACAACTCGGATAAGGAATCTATTTATAACCAACTCACCCAAAAAGTGATGTAACATGCATTCATAACGTGTATGTTAAAAATATTGCACGGTGAACACTTGGTGAATGCTTCTACGAACAACATAACAAAAATTAGTGGTTACAATTGTCACATTACCTGATAGATATTCAACATATGTATTAGATAGTCAATTGACTTTGACGTGCACATAGAGAAAATTGTAGTAAAAAATAATCGATAGTCAATGGACTTTGACCACAAAGCAAGTGCTTTAGTCTCCAACGAGGTAGGGAGTAATAATAAACTGTGCAAAATAGTGAACAACTAACACATTTCGTCCACGAAACCAAGCAAAATCAAAGCTACATGGAAAAATAAGAGCTACCAATGTTACATTGTTATTTGTTTAATTAGGCTAGTTTTGTGATATGCAGAAAAAAGACAAACATTGTGGGAGAACTACATAAGAAAGATTGTGCGAGCAAAATTGGGAAGAAATATGCGGAAGTAGTTTTGAAATATTAATTTAATGTGAAATATGTAAAAATGAACACAAGTATAACAAATACAGTTATAGATAATGGCACACAATGATAACTTTGCCAATATATGTGCTTCTATTCGATTTATTAAAATAAATCTTAAAATAAGCAAATTTGTAAAAAATTTAAATGGAAAAGAGTTTAAATTAGTTCTATGTTTTTTAAATAAAATCACCTTTGCACACTCGTTCTTCTGCACATATCTTGTCCTTTGCACATTCTTCATTCTATATAGACTCACAACTGTATGCAACCCCCATTCTCCGCACATATCGCATCCTCCACACATGATTTGTTGCACAACTAAATCTGTAAAATAATAAAAGATAGACATAGAAGCAATGGTTGTCTTGTTATCAGTGACAAACCATTAATTGAAGAAACACTCCCTGCTCTTTTTAGTTTTGTGTATTGCATTTAGAATTAAAGTTTTTGTTCCTAGTCAAATTAAATTCATGCCTAAAGAGTAAAATTCCCTTTGCACCTCGGTTCTTGCACACATATCCTGTACTTCACACATCCTTCAGTCCACAAAGATTCATAACTCTATGCAACTACTCTTCCGCACAACTAAATCCGTAAAAGTCTTAAATGGAAAAGAGTTTAAAAATAATTTCGTGTCATTCAATTATTATTATCACATTATACAACTCTTTTTTCTTTGTTGTATCTTTTATGTACTCTGTAACATCTTATGTTGCATACAACAAGGCACGTGAAAATGTATACAGACATATGACACATTATGAAACAATATTTCTGTTGCCTATCTCACAAAACCATCCTTCCACACAAAATAAGTGGTTCACTTAATATTGCATAAAATTCCGAATAAAAGCATCGTCGTTCCATTTATGATAAGCAGTAGCAAATGTACATTTTTCAATAGCCTTACGTCAACGTTTCCTGAATAGATTTTCATGACTACATCCCGATTTGAAAGTCTTGCCACTCAACACCTTGCTATGTTTTCATCAAATCTACTATTAGTATTAATTAATTATACATATTCATATTAATTATGTTTTTAGAAAACTGAAATGAATCTTTCTACTCCAAAGCTTGTTGGGAAAAATATAGAGGGGGGTGAATCAATATTTAAAATTCACTTAAACTTTTCCTTTTCATGCTCATATTTTTGTACACGACTTTACTGAAAGAAACCTGTGTATATACGCGATTGTTATGCAGACAAGTAGTGTACATCCAGTTAACTTATTTTTCATTCAATTCATCATATGTTTGTCTTGAACCAATATATCAAAACCTCATTAAGCATTAGTTAATAATAATTATGTGCAGTAAGAACAAAATAAACCATCACACATAAGCAACACATATGAACATCGAGATTTTAGGCAGAAACCCAATGTAGGAAAAAACCATCGTTGTTGTTGTCTCTGTCTTCTTTTGTTATCAAGAAAAACTTCTTACAATATTGTACTGGCGCAGACTCATACCAGCATGCAAGCACCCACTTGCAGAAGGCTACAGTCTTCTCTCATTCTCCAGCACCCACTAGAAGGGAACTCCAACACCCTGATCAAATTTACCAACTACTACTGGAAGGAAGCTTCGACTTCCTCACTGAAGGCTCCAACCCTCAACACCACCGTGGACCACATTTCATAAATTTTCACACTGGATCCACCTGACCTAAAACATCACAACTTTTTGGCTACTTTTCATCAAATTTTCAGACTGGACCCACTACCATCATGTAAGCCCAATACCAGATATCAAAACTGAAACTGATCACGACAACAAATCACTCAATTATTGAACCAACCTAATCAACCAATCACTGACCCAACTGAGACCCAGATCAATCAACTTATTCACAAACAACCAAAGCAGTTAGATCACTATAATCAAAATACCAATACTGAACCCAAACACTGCATCAACTCACTAAACCAACTGAAAACCCTGATCACTAAAATGTAAAAATATATACGCTACTTTACTTTAGCAAGCTCGCGTGTATACACAATTTCCTTGAAGCATACCTGAATATAGATCTCAAAACATTGAACCCTGAAACTAAACCATTGTCATTCTGAAATAAACTCCGAGTCACACACAAAACCACTTAATCATTCTGAAATAATCACATAACCATCACTGATCTTCAATCACAAACAACTAGTAGCATCATCACTCTTTAACATACATCAATTCATATTCAAACATCAGTACTAAGTCGAGGTCATCAAGTAAGACTTCATTGATAGACAACAGAAACACAACAAGACTGATTAGACTGGTCATACATCTTATTTAGCAAAACCCTAACTTTTATACGCACTTTTCACAAAACACTTATGAGTGTATACGCGTTTTTCAGGAATCAAACCCACGTACATATATAAATAGATACGTGACTTACCAACATTAATCCCATGTATGTACGCGCCTTTTAGGTTATCAAACCCACTGACAAATATGCAATTATTGACACAAACCTTCGTTGTGCACAACATAACTTCAGACATACCCATATCTTGGTATACATAAAATAGTCAGACATCAAAACATTATCATCATAGATCAAATCAACCCATGAGCACATTATTCAATAATAGTCATTTCAGATCTATTGGATCTTATCCACCATCATATTCCCAGGTGCATATTTAGTTTCATTAATAGCCCATTACATGCACACTTGATTTCGATTTAACTATTCATGAAATCTTCATCACTTGCACACCCAAGTACTCTGATCTTCATATCCTTATATAGCTTAGCTCTTATCCAATACCACAGGTCAAAATCACACTAATGTCGATGGTATTCTTTGATAAGATCAAATATTCGTTGTTGGGTTCAATACCATCGGTCAATACTATGGTAAAGGCCCTTGGTATTTAGAATACCATAGTGTGGAAACTGTACGTGCATTTTGTTCTTTATACCTGCATATGTATGCGACTTTATTTCATAGAACCCGCGTATACTTCTTCAAACTTCATCTTTAGCATTCCTCTGTCTTTGAACTGCTATGTGTTGGAAATAATACTAAGAGGGGGGCTGAATCAGTATTAGTCAAGTCAATAATCTTTTTCCTTTTCATACTCAAATTCATATACGCTACTTCAATGGAGGTAACTCGTGTGTACACGCAACTGTGTTTAAGGAAACAAGCGCATATCCAACAAACTAATGATTCAGTTAATTCATCATATGTTGATCTTTAATCTGTGCATCAGTACTTTATTAAACATTAAACAGTAACCATGTGTAGTTAATAATAGAAAGAACCATCACACAAGCAACACACATGAACACCAAGATTTAAGGTGGAAACTCAATGTGGGTGAAAACCACCTACTGCTATCGTCTCTGTCTTCTTTTAATAATAAGAAAATATTTTTACAACATTGTACTGATGCAAACTCATACCAGCATGCAGGCTTCTATCTACAGAAAGTTACTACCTTCTCTCGTTCTCTAGCTTCTACTGGAAGGGAGCTACAACCCCCTAGCTCTGGTACTAGCTGATATGTTTACTAGTACGTAGGCGCTGACCTACAGAAGGCTACAACCTTCTCTCTTCCTCCAGGGACCACGTTTAATAAATTTTCAGACTAGATGCTCCTGGTACACAACAATACACATGAAGGCCTCGTTTCATCTAATTTTCATAATGGACCCATTATCAACATTGAAACTCAAAAGCAATCACCATTGCACTACAACCATTAAATACATCTGCATTAACCAATCACTGAAACTCAATCATCGCTCTCTGAATCAACCAACCTCAATCAATCACTAACAACCTCTAAACCTTTGACACAACTGAATCAACCATTCATTCATACTTAGTCAACTTCAACAAATCTACTGGAATAGATAGATCACTGTAACTAGTACACAGATCTGAATCCAAAACACTGCATCATCATTTAGAACTAGCTATAACCTCAAAACCATGCATCAGAGTGTATACGCAACTTGGAAGAGCTGAACTAGCATGTATACGCAACTTCATCAAAGCGAACCAACGTACAGATCTGCAAATACTTACTTATAACTTTGCTGCACTTCCCGACTTCAGACATACCCAGATCATCACATATAAAGGATACAAAATGCATTAGCAATCAGATCTAGCCCATCAGATCACATAATGATAAGTCATTATGATCCTGATCCATCATTAGATCTCATCCATCATCACTGAAGCAAATCACAATCAATCAATCTGAACACTGTCACCAGAATGCAGTCACCTGAACATAAAGCAAAACCCAGAACTCTGCATCAACAACCAGAACCAACTGTAACTTCAAACATCATAGTTCATAAGGTATACGCTATTTCGATGTGTCAAACTAGCATGTATACACGCTTTTACTAAAGCGAAACAATGTACATATCTGCAAATACTAACTTAAAGCTTCACAAACATTCCAAACTTCAGTCATACCCAGATCATATCATTTACAGAATAAAACATGCGTCAATATTTAGATCTAGACTGTCCATGATCAAACCACATAATGATAATACATCTAAGGCTTTATGATCCTGATCCATCAACCATCATCAACCACATAGGTGCATCCTTATATCAGATCAAGCAACGCATCAGAAGCTCATAATGTGCATATATGATCTAACACTTCAGAAGATATTCAATACTTGCACCACTTAGCCTAATGATCTTCTCCTTCTTCTATAGTCTTAGGCCTTCCTCAATACCATGGACCAAAACCACTTAGGACTAATACCTTGGACCAAATACCTAGGGTCAATATCTCGGACCTGATACCTTGGACCAATACCATGGATCAAAATACCATGGACCAAATACTTCGGCCCAAAAACTTAGTTTTCCAAGGTATACGCGCTTTTCCTTCTGTGAAAGTGCATGTGTACGTTATACGCTCCTTTTGTTCTGTTAACCTGCGTGTATACGCATCTTAGTTAAGGTGAACCTGCGTATACCTCTCTTTCTTCATTATTTGTAGTCTGAACTGTAATTCTATGTTGTATTTTGATCTTTCATCTGAGTGAGTTGCCTTCTGAATTGATTTCTTAAAACTTCCCTGCATTTCATCACATCTGTAAACACAACTGTCATGCATTCTGTCACATCTGATATCTCTTTTATAAATTCATCTAGTTACCATATACAAGTGAGTTGTTTTGCTACAAGCGGGTTGCCATCAAGTACAACACATGCATCATAATGCCAACAATCTCCCCCTTTGAACTTGATGGCAACTATGTTGGTGTTGATTATCGCAAGCTGTAGAAACTGTTAGAGATAACAAGCAACTCCAAAATACTCTCCCCCTTTGACATCAAGGGCAAAGGGCGTACCAAGATATTCTCCCCCTTTGATATCAAGGGCAAATGGCTGACTAAAAAGAAGACTTTCATGTCTGAACAACTGAATATAAACATTGATCATGCTCCCCCTAAGCACATGCTAAATTCTCTTATTAAACTCCCCCTTTGTACATGCTGAGATGCACTATATCATCCATGCTCCCCCTGAGAACATGCAGAGTCTGCAAATATTTTAATAACATGACTCTATAACTCAACTAAGTGACTTTGACCTTCCTATCACCAACGACTCATACATGTATCAATCTCCCAAGTGGGGATATACGGAATTTGACTCATCCTCCCAACCAAGTGGGGATATACCATTTGTTTATACATGACAGAAATATAATTACATCATCCATCCCATGCAAATTGGGGATACACATTACATCATATGACCAAAAAAGGACTCATCAAAAGACAAATTATTACATCATGGGCCTTTATATTACCTTTACATCGAATGATATACATGACATTTATAACAGAGACCAAGACCATGATAGTCATCAGCAAATATCATGCACCATGTATGATCTGTACTATAAGCATTTTTCAACAGCATCCAGACCAGCAACCTGTATATCTCCATCATTAGTTCTGTAAATATCATCAACCTGTGACAAAGTATGCCGTATATAGGTATCAACTCATCCTCTTGATCTCATCAAGATCAACTTGCTTCGTTTCCTTAGTAGAAAGAGCCTTATCATAACCTTCCATGAATCAACTACGCATATGTCATAACACAAAATTATTCACACCATATCATATGTGAAAACACCATAGTCATCACATCATCATCAAGAATTGCATGATATTTCACAAGAACCCTTAATATATCAACCATGTTACATCACTAGGGAACATCCCACATCTGATAAGCATCAACCATGATAATCCATATATGTGAGTATCAATTTATCATCATAAGGTAAGAACTCATCATCATTATGTGTCTAAGTAAGCCATGTCTTCAAATAGCTATGTCTTCATGCGACCTGCAATAACACCATTCTCTTGGCCATCCAACAATATTTATCAATATGCATCTTAAGTAATCATCCATGTATCCAACATACTGTATATCCATCAAAGAGATAGCAATATGTATCTAGAAAACAATCAGCTCATGGTCATTTGTCAAGATTTCTTGATCTCATCAACAGCAACAATCCTCAACCATGTGAGAGCTAAGAACTATAGAAATCTTGCATCATAACTGCACCATATGAACTTTATGCATCTTTGAAGGCATGATGACAACATCATAAAGGAAATGAGTGGCTCATCATCAAATAATGAGTTGTGTACTCAATATTTGTTCTCCTTGTCCTTATGAAGATCATCATGTAAGCAACATATATGTACTATATGCATCATCAACGAGTTATCCACAATCATCCATAAATCTAATCTGAATACCAACTATGTGACCCCAAGTATCATATGAGATTTTATCATAATCGTAACATAGCGAGATGTATCATAAGCATCATCATCATTGATTAGGTACCAAATACTTCTAAACATAATGCCAACAATGCTTTATTAGAAGCATAGCATGTTCTCCCCTTGAACTTGTTCCTCCTATTCATTGTCAAATCTTATCATTGCATATATCAGTAAGAAGTATCAAGGAATCATCATCAATCATATATACATCAAGTTATCAACAACTTGTGAGGATAAAAAATACTTCTAAATAATATCCACAGACTGTAGTCATCTATCATCACGACAGAAAAGATAACTGATAATTGTTTGAATCATATATCAGTTTTTCTGAGTCCGTCCCACTGCATTTTTCTCAAACCACATATACGCAACTGTGCAGCTTCGAACTCACGTATATATGCGACTTGTCTTCATGAAAATTGCGTATGAGATTTAGAACATTGAAGTTTCACATTTTTAGCTCCCCCTGAGTCTGTTATGTCTGTACACTATGCCATGCCACATTTTTCTAACTTTACTTCCTTCTTCTTCCATATCTTCAACTGCGATGATGTTTTCTTGGTATGGTGCTCGAAATTTCCTCCTGCTTGTTACATGCATAACATCTTACATGTTTCATATTTCTTCTATAGCAGTCAATGGCTTTGTGACCAAACATATTGCAAGAAAAACAATATCCCTTGAAGTACTTGAAAGCTGATGATCTTTCTGTGTGATGGTCTTGATCCATTCTGATTCCGCATCTTGCTGCTACATGTCCAAGTTTATGACATATAAAACATTCAACATTATTCATTTGAGGAAATCGTCGACTATCACTTCCATATTTAGGAGTAAAAGATTTTCTTTGAAGAATTTATTTCCTTGGTTGTTGATGGAGTTGACCTCTAATCTCCTTGTTGAGCATTTCAGGTTTTACATTAGAGTTCATTGCCTTAGCTTGTGAGCTAGATTCACCTTCAACAGATTCATGGAAACCAAGACTAGATTTGATGGCAGGAGACCTTTGACTACTAAGAATATCATCCAAAGTCTTAGTACTATCTTGAAATCATAAGAGCTTATCCTTTTCTTCTAATTTACCTTTTAGTATATTTACCTCAACCTGATATTGCTCTTCCTTTTCAAGATACTTCTTCTTCATGATTTCTTTAGCTTTTCTTCCTTCTTCCACTTTTTGCCTTAATTCGAGAACTTCGTTTTCTTGTTCTTCAAGAGCTTGGAGTAGTTCTTCATTCTGCTTATTTGATTTTTCAAGATCTTCTTTTAGAGAGAGGATCTTAGCTTCAAGAATTCCATAGTAACTGGATCTATCTTTGAGTTTCTTGATAGTTGAGCTCCTTTTATTTACTTCATTTCTTAATGATGTCACTTCATCCTGCAACTTTTGACATTGATCTTCCTTTTCTTTGTTTCCTTCTTCTAGTTGAGCTTTTAGATTGGTGGCTTCTTCTTTGAAAGCATATTTCCTTTTGTCCAACAGATCTTGTTGATCTCTAATTTTGTCTGTAAGCCTTTTAAATTCTGCCTCTATTTGATATCTTTCTTTCTCACCGATAAGAGAAAATTCAGTTGTTTCGCTATCAATTTCATCATCTTCAAATGGATGGAGAAATGTATCACCAAAGGATAACAAATTCATACTTGATAGTTCTTTTGCTTGTTCATATTCATTCTGAGGTGATTATGAATCTGAAGAGTTGCTTCCACATAATCCCCAATTGATTCTCCCACTGTTATAGTTCCTTTGAGATGTCTTCTTCTTCTGAGGCACTTTCTTCTTTAGCTTCTCTCCCATTGTTCCACGAATCTCCTTCAAGCGATCAAGCTTCTACCAAAGGATCTGCTCTGATACCAATTGATGGAAATAATACTTAGGGGGGGGGGGGTGAATCAGTATTAGTCAAGTCAATAATCTTTTTCCTTTTCATACTCAAATTCATATATGTTACTTCAATGAAGGTAACCCGCGTGTACATGCAACTGTGTTTAAGGAAACAAGCGTATATCCAGCAAACTAATGATTCAGTTAATTCATCATATGTTGATCTTAATATGTGCATCAGTACTTTATTAAACATTAAACAGTAACCATGTGTAGTTAATAATAGAAAGAACCATCACACATAAGCAACGCACATGAACACCAACATTTAAGGTGGAAACCCAATGTGGGTGAAAACCACCAGTTGCTGTCGTCTCTGTTTTCTTTTAATAATAAGAAAATCTGTTTACAACATTGTACTGGTGCAGACTCATACCAGCATGCAGGCTTCTACCTGCAGAAGGTTACTACCTTCTCTCATTCTCCAGCTTCTACTGGAAGGGAGCTACAACCCCCTAGCTCTTGTACTAGCCAATATGTTTACTAGTATGTAGGCGCTGACCTACAGAAGGCTACAACCTTCTCTCTTCCTCCAGGGACCACGTTTCATAAATTTTCAGACTGGATGCTCCTGGTACACAACAATACACATGAAGGCCTCGTTTCATCTAATTTTCATACTAGACCCATTATCAACATTGAAGCTCAAAATCAATCACCACTGCACTACAACCATTAAATACATCTGCATTAACCAATCACTGAAACTCAATCATCACTCTCTGAATCAACCAACCTCAATCAATCACTGACAACCTCTGAACCTATGACACAACTGAATCAACCATTCATTCATACTTAATCAACTTCAACAAATCTACTGGAACAGATAGATCACTGTAACCAGTACACAAATCTGAACCCAGAACACTGCATCATCATTCAGAACCAGCTATAACCTCAAAACCATGCATCAGAGTGTATACGCAACTTGGAAGAGCCGAACTAGTGTGTATATGCAACTTCATCAAAGCGAACCAGTGTATAGATCTGCAAATACTTACTTATAACTTCGCTGCACTTCCCGACTTCAGACATACCCAGATCATCACATATAAAGGATAAAACATGTGTTAGCAATCAAATCTAGCCCATTAGATCACATAATGATAAGTCATTATGATCCTGATCCATCATTAGATCTCATCGATCATCACTGAAGCAAATCACAATCAATCAATCTAAATATTTTCACCAGAATGCAGTCACCATAACATAAAGCAAAACCCAGAACTCTGCATCAACAACCAGAACCAACTGTAACTTCAAACATCATAGTTCGTAAGGTACACGCTACTTCGATGTGTCGAACCAGCGTGTATATGCGCTTTTACCAAAGCGAAACAGCGTACATATCTGCAAATACTAACTTAAAGCTTCACAGACATTTCAAACTTCAATCATACCCAGATCATATCATTTACAGAATAAAACATGCGTCAGTATTCAGATATAGACTGTCCATGATAAAACCACATAATGATAATACATTTAAGGCTTTATGATCTTGATCCATCAACCATCATCAACCACATAGATGCATCTTTAGATCAGATCAAGCAACGCATCAGAAGCTCATAACCTGCATATATGATCTAACACTTCAGAAGATATTCAATACTTGCACCACTTGGCCTAATGATCTTCTCCTCCTTTTATAGTTTTAGACCTTCCTCAATACCATGGACCAAAACCACTTAGGACCAATACCTTGGACAAAATACCTAGGGTCAATACCGCGGACCAGATACCTTGTACCAATACCATGGACCAAATACTTCGGACCAAAAACTTAATTTTCCAAGGTATACACGCTTTTCCTTCTATGAAAGTGCGTGTGTACATTATACGCTCCTTTTGTTCTGTTAACCTGCGTGTATACACACCTTAGTCAAGGTGAACCTACGTATACCTCTCTTTCTTCACTATTTGTAGTCTGAACTGTAATTCTATGCTGTACTGTGATCTTTCATCTGAGTGAGTTGCCTTCTGAACTGATTCCTTGAAACTGCCCTGCATTTCATCACATCTGTAAACACAACTGTCATGCATTCTATCACATCTGATATCTCTTTTTTAGATTCATCTAGTTACCATATACAAGTGAGTTGTTCTGCTACAAGTGGTTTTCCATCAAGTACAACACATGCATCATAATGCCAACACTATGCCTTTTACCAAAATCGCTATCATATGTAGACACATCTTGTTGACATCTGCATCAAGTAGGTTGTCATGAAAAGACAACTCATCAGGTTGGTTACCATCAAGGACAACACATTAGTCATAATGCTAACAATCTCCCCATTTGGACTTGATGGCAACCACTTTCGTGTTTGGTCACCACAACCTGTAAATACTTGTAAAACACATCAAGCTAATAACCAAGCTTTTAAAACACCAAGTTACTCTCCCCCTTTAACATCAAGGGAAAAGAGCTAACCAATGATGAATGAAGGATTCTCTTCCTTTGTTGACATGAGCGTTGTAGATATGATCTGTTGAGTATGAATATTTAATACTGACCATGCTCCCCCTGAGCACATGCTGAATATATAAAAATAAGTACATGACTCTATGACTCAACTGAATATGACTTTTTCTATCACCAAGGACTTAAACTTACATCAATCACTAAATCACAACGCGGTTACAGATTTGACTTCATTATTACATCGACCACCCAAGATATGATTATATTCATAATTGATTTGACCTCAATAGTTCAATCATGACTGAATATTACAATTACATCATAGGTCTTTACATGACCTTTACATCAAGAGACATATATGACATTTATAACTATGACCAAAGGGCCAAGATAGTTTTTAGCAACCATCATATACTATGTAGGATTTGCACCATAAGCATCTGTTAGTAACAACATGAACATTTTCATCATCAATTTGTAATATCAACTTGTGACCAAGTATGCAACATCAACATGTAGATATAAGTTATCAACTCATCCTCTTGATCTTATCAAGGTCAACTTGCTCTTTCCCTTTGTAGGAATAGCCTCAATCAATGTTCATCAAAGCAACATATCTTTTCATGCATCTACCATAATTAGCAACTCATGCATCATCATTCAAGAACTTCAACAACATAAGCATCATGACCATTGATAAGCATCATTATGTACTAAGGAATTCTAAAGAAAACATAATGCCAACAATGCATTATTAGAAGCATAGAAAATGCTCCGCCTAAAGCCTGTGCCAACACTTATAAGTAACATCCACAGACTGTAACCATCAATCATCAGAACATGAGAGCCAAATAATAATTGTTTGAAGCGTATCAGAGCATTTTCCTGAGTCTGTCCCACTGCTTCTTCATCGTAGCAATACATACACGACTGTTCAGATTAGAACTTGTGTATATACACAACTTGTTTTTATAATATCCACGTACAGAAAGAAAAATATTGAAACTTCACAACTTCAACTCCCCTTGAGCTCGTATTTTCTATACCTGTTCACTGTTACTACATCAGAGGCACTGTCACTAATGTACACAATATGAAGATAAAAAACAACCATGGGAGTCATAATCAAGACAACATATGTATTACTGCCCTTGAACTTGAAGGATTAACAAAGTGATGAAGCAGGGACCATTCGAAATTTCTGTCTGAGATATTCAAATGCATCACGTGGAAGTGGTTTTGTAATTATGTCAGAAACTTGTTTTTTTGAGGGAACATATTCTAGTTTTACCTTTTGTTCAAGCACATGTTCTCTTAGAAAATGATATTTAATTGGAATATGCTTGGTCTTGGAGTGCATAACAAGATTTTTAAAAATACTAATGACACTTGTATTATCACTTAGAATGGAAATGGGTGGAGAACAATTGATTTGAATATCTTGAAAAGTTTGCATCATCCAAAGAAGTTGTGTGTAGCAAGATGCAGTAACAAAATATTTTGCTTTTGTAGTAGATAAAGCAATTAAGCTTTGTTTTTTGTTGAACCATGATACCAAGCGGGGCCCAATATATTTTGCTCCTTCACTAGTGCTTTTTTTATCATCAACATTTCCTATCCAATTTGCATTTGTATAAACATGAAGAGTAAGATTTGCATCTTTGGGATACCATAAACCAAAGTCTTGAGTGCCTTGTAGATATTTGAATATCCTTTTGACTGCATGAAGATGGGCTTCTTTTGAATTAGCTTGGAATTGTCCAACAATCCCAACTGTATGCATGATATCTAATCTCATTCTTGTAAGATAAAGTAGACTTCCGATCATGGATCTGTATTCTGGTTGGTTGACTGTGTGAGAATCATCATGTGAACTAAGACTACATCCTGTCACCATTGGTGTGCATACCGGTTTGCAATATTCCATTCCATATTTCTTTAGAATATGCTTGAGGTACTTTGTTTGTGAGAGAAAGATGGCATTATTTTCTTGTTGTACTTGTAAACTAAGGAAGTATCTTAGTTCACCAAGTAAAGACATTTCAAATTCTTGTTACATAAAAGAGGCAAAACTTTGACTCACGGATTCTTCATTGCTACAAAAGATGATATAATCCATGTAAACAACAACAATTAAAAGTTTACCATCATCCACCTTTATAATTAGGTTGCTATCTGCAGACCCCTTAGTGAAGCCTTGTTGTTGAAGATACCTATCAAGGCGATAATACCATGCACACGGGGATTATTTTAGCCCATATAATGCCTTCTTGAGTTTGCAAACAAGTTTTTCATCATTTCCTAGAATGAACCCTTCAGGTTGTTCAATATAGACTTATTCTTCTAGGTTCCCATTTAAAAATGCAGATTTAACATCCATTTGATAGACTTTGAAATGATGAAATCTTGAAAATGAAAGAAACATTATTATGGCTTCAAGTCCAGCTACATGTGAAAATGTTTCTTCAAAGTCTATTCCTTCTTGTTGAGCATAACCTTTGCAAACGAGTCTTGCTTTATTTCTAATTACTTCTCCATTCTCGTTCAATTTATTTTTGAATACCCATTTTGTCCCAATAACATTCTTATCATGAGGTCTAGGTACTAATTCCCATGTATGATTCTTTTCTATTTGGTCAGGTTCTTCATTCATAGCCCTAACCCAACATTCGTCTTTGCCAGCTTGATTTACATTTTGTGGTTCAATTATGGATAGTAAGGTTAGATGACTAGAAGTTCCAACAAGAGTTCTTCTAGTTTGTACTCTAGTCACTTCCTTCATCTGATGCTTCATTGATTCTTTCTCCCACATTCTTTTGGCTTGTTGTAGGAGTATCTTCGTCATTTGATGGTGCTTCCTTTTTGGTACCTGTGGATGCTTCATCAATCACAATGTCAATGTATTCAACAAACTTTTGAAGTCTTTTATTGTAACATTTATATCATTTTCTTCTAAAGGAGTATCCAAGGGGAATTCCTTCATTAGCTCTAGCTTCAAACTTTCCAAGTTTACCATCATTATTCTTAATGTAACATTTACTTCCAAAAACTCTAAAATGCTTAATAGTTGGAGGTTTACCGAACCAAAGTTCATAAGGCGTTTTATCACTGTTTACATGGATATGTGCTTTGTTGAGAATAATTATCGTTGTATGTGTTGCTTCGCCCTAGAAGGTACGAGGTGTCCCGAACTCATCAAGCATGGCACATGCCATTTGTTGAATTGTTCTGTTCATTCTCTCTGCTACCCCATTTTGTTGAGGAGTCTTAGCTATATAGAACTACCTCTTGATGCCATGTTGTTCACAAAAATCAAAAATTTCATATTATATGAATTCTCCTCCCTTATCTCACCTGAGACATTTGATTTTTAAGTCTAACTCATTCTCTACTAAATATTTGAAGACTTTAAATTTATCAAATGCTTCATCTTTATGTTTTAATAAACCATTCCAACACATTCTAAGTCATCAATAAATAAGATGAAATATTGTTCACCTCTAGGTGAATTTTTCTTCATTGGCCCACACAAATTAGTATGAATAAGTTCAAGGGGCCTACTTGCGGAACCTTCTTTGGCATTGAATTTTACCCTAGTTTTCTTACCAAATTGAGATGATTTGAATATAGTACTTTTTGGTAGAGAGATGTTGGGAAAATCACGAACTTCTCCTAGCTTGCTTGACTTATGTATTTGAGTGAAGCTTAGATGTCCCAATCTTTTGTGCCACAACCAACTTTCTTCTGCTTTGCTTAAGTAACATTGTTCTAGACCACCTTCCAAGACATAGACATTACCTGGAGTTCTTGTTCCTTTTATTACGGTTTTTCCTGTATCGAGATTTCGAACCACACAATTCTTTGATCTGAAAACAACTTCATTCCCTTGGTCACACATCTGGCTAACACTTAACAAGTTATGCTTCAACCCATCAACAAATAAAACATTTCCAGCTTTAACTTTTTCTTTTAGCAAAACAATTCCTTTTCCTTTGATAGCAGCAGGTGAATTATTTCCAAAGGTTACATTCTTTTATTTCTTTATTTCATTAAAAGACATAAACTTATCTTTATCACATGTCATGTGTTTTGAGCATCCACTATCAATGTACCACAAGTTTTCTTGATCTCCTGCATACAAAGTTAGACCAGAGTTCTCAGATTCGTTGGTCTTCTTATTCCATACCTTAGATGTTGTTTTCGTTTTCTTATTCTGAGGTATTGATCGTCCTTTTTTCCTGCATTCAGAGTCTTTATGCCCAAATTTATTGCAAAAAGAGCATTCAGTTTCATATTAAATAGGAGAGAAGGCATTGCAAGAGTATTTCTTTACCCTAATGTCATTCTTTTTGTTTTCTTGCTTCTCTAGTCATGATAGTTTTGTAAGCAACACATTGAACAACCTTATAACCAAAATTGTGACAAGTGAAACATTATCCATTGAAGTAGAAGTTTATGGGAGTATAATACCTTCTAGTGTTGTTTTCTTTTTTATTGAATCGAGTAGAGTTTACCTGAGAAGTATTCGGTGCTTTATTATTTTGTTGTAGGCTGGAGTTTTGTTGACTGCTTCTTTTTACTGCATTGAAATAGTTTCCTGTTTTGTAGAATACTTTACATCCTTTGATGTTTCTTCACTGTATCCAAGACCTATTTTTATAAGATGAGACCGTTGAAATTTGATGATTTCATCTAAGGTTTCATATCCTTTAGCAAACCTAAGATTAAGACTCTTTGCTTTCTCAAATTCTTTCCTTAGACTTACTATTTCACATTCTAGATTTTCATTACTCTCTTCCTTTTGTATGATTTGTTTCTTCAAAGTTTCTTCTGCTAATTTAGCTTCTTATAAACAAATATTAAGCTGAGTCATTTCTTTAATAAAAATATCCTTTTCTTCTAGGGCATCCATGAAATTATCATTAGACTCATTACTACTTCTATATTCACATGCCATAAGTAGTTGAATTTCTTGATTAAATTCACCTTCTTCACCATTTGAAAGACCATCACTATCATTATCCAATAGACAAGGAATTGGACCAAAGTTAGAACAAAAGCCCATACTTGATAATTGTTTATTACCGTCTTCTTCATTCTTGATTAATAAAAAGTGAGGTTCTCCCAAACTTGAATATTTGCTGACATCTATAACTGTCACTGCATCTGATATATCACTCTCACAGTTTTTTGAATCCCTTCTTCGAGCAACCTTCTTATTTCCCATCATCTTGTCGGATTTCCTTTAAGCGATCAAGCTTCTTCTGAAGGACTTGCTATGATTCCAATTGTTGGGAAAATTACTGACGGGGGGAGGGGGTTGAATCAGTGTTTAAAATTCACTTAAATTTTTCCTTTTCATACTCATATTTATGTATGCGACTTTACTGAAAGAAACATGCGTATATACATGATTTTTATGTAGACAACTAACGTACATCCAGTTACTTGTTTTTAATTAATTCATCATCTATTTGTCTTGAGCCAGTATATAAAAACCTCATTAAGCATTAATTAAACAACAACTATGCGCAGTAAGAACAAAATAAACCATCACACATAAGAAACATACATGAACACCAAGATTTTAGGTGGAAACCCAATGTGGGAAAAAACCATCGTTGTTTTCATCTTTGTCTTCTTTTATTATTAAGAAAAAATTCTTACAATCTTGTACTGGCGCAGACTCATACCAGCACGTAGGCACCCACCTGCAGAAGGCTACAACCTTCTCTTGTTCTCCAACACCCATTGGAAGGGAGCTCCAACCCCCTGGTCAAATTTACCAGCTACCACTGGAAGGAAGCTTCGACTTCCTCACTGAAGGCTCCAACCTTCAACACCACCATGGACCACGTTTCATAAATTTTCACACTAGATCCACTTGAATCAAAATATCACAACTTGTAGGCCACTTTTCATCAAATGTTCAGACTGGACCCACTACCATCATTTAAGGCCAATACCAAATATCAAAACTGAAACTGATCACTGCAACAAATCACTCAATCATTGAACCAATTAAATCAACCAATCACTGACCCAACTAAGAACTAAATCAATCAACTTATTCACAAACAACCAAAGTAGTTAGACCACTATAATCAGAATAGCAATACTGAACCCAAACACTGCATCAACTCACTGAACCAACTGAAAATCCCAATCAATAAAATTTCATAATATATACATTACTTTACTTTAGCAAGCCCGCGTGAATACACAATTTCCTTGAAGCATATTCGTGTACAAATCTAAAAACATTGAACTCTGAAACTGAACCATTGTCATTATGAAATAAAATATGAGTTACACACATAACCACTAAATCATTCTGAAATAATCACAGAACCATCACTAATATTCAATCACAAACAACTAGTAGCATCTTCACTCTTCAACATACCAATCCTCAATCAATTCATCTACAAACATCACTATTAAGTCAAACCATCAAGTAAAACTTCATTGACAAACAATAGAAACATATAAAGATTGATTAGACTGATCAAACATCTTATTCAACAAAACCTTAGTTTTTATACACGTTTTTTCTACAAAACACTTTCGTGTGTATATATGTTTTTCAGGAATCAAACCTGTGTACAGATTTGAATAGATACGCGACTTACCAACGTTATTCCCGCATATGTACGCGCCTTTCAGGTTATCAAAACTGCGTACAGATATGCAATTATTGGCATAAACCTTCATTTCACAACAAAACCTCAGGCATAACCATATCTTGGCATACACAGAATAGTCACACGTCAAAACATTATTATCACAGATCAAATCAACCCATAAGCAGATTATTAAATACATAGTCATTTCATATTTATTGGATCTGATCCATCATCATATTCCCTGGTGCATGCTTAGTTTCATTAATAGCCCATTACATGCATTCTTGCTTCTCATTTAACTATTCATGAAATATTCATCACTTGCACACCCAAGTACTTTGATCTTCATCTCCTTATATAACTTAGTCCTTATCCAATACCACAAGTCAAAACCACACCAATGTCGAGAATATTCTTTAATATGATCAAATATATGTTGTTGGGCTCAATACAATGGGTCAATATTATGGTAAAGGCCCTTGGTATATAGAATACCATGGTGCGGAAATTGTATGCGCCTTTTCTTCTTAATACTCACGTATGTACGCGACTTTACTTCATAGAACCCGCATATACCTCTTCAAACTTCATCTTTATCATTCCTTTGTCTCTGAACTGCTATGCATTTGACCAAACTCTCTGTCATATGTAGACACATCCTGTTGACATCTGCATCAAGTAGGTTGCCATCAAAAGACAACTCATCAGGTAGGTTGCCATTAAGGACAACACATTAGTCATAATGCCAACAGAGCTTGCCTCGTGTCCTTCAAATATGTTTTTTTTTTTTTTTTTTTTCACTTCTGGTTCACGAATACCATGGTCAGTGGTCCGCTACGTCCAGGACCGAAAGTCTCTAGGGTGGACCCCACCCGAAGGGGGTCACACCTCTCGGCCATCACAGACCTAACCCCAAGGGCTTTCGGGTTTCGACCCTGTGACCTCCCATTGGCGAGGCCTCGGCTTGACCGATTGAGCTAACCCTTGGGGCTATCCTTCAAATATGTTATATCCAACTAATATTCATATATCAAATAGAACAAACAATTGTATTAAGGATCCACATATTATTTAAGCACTCCACATAATGTTCTGCACCTCCGCTTAATGTGCCAACATTACTTGTTGTGCACCTACGCACAATTATATTAGCAAATTTGTATAAGTGATAATGTTAAAGTTAAAGTTAAATTTGATTTCGTTATAATCAAAGTTTCATTACGCAACTCTAGCTTCCTTGCAACCTTAGCTTCCCTCTCAGAATTATAATGAAACAAAAATATTTTTTGATACATTGTACGAAATGCGGAAGTGTTGATTCATACATTGTACTGAACATAGTTAATAGTTAAAAGGAGACTTCATTTGATATTAGATACTAAGGCTACAAGGCAAAAGCACAGTCAACATTTTCTTTGTATGTAGTGCGGAAGTGGAGTCGAATTTTCTTATCTCTGCACATAGCTTTTGTTGCAACCTCCACGCTTGGCACATGTAGCTCTTCAACAATGTCTCTCAGATAGTAAGGCTATTTTTCTTTTTGCGAGGTAGAAGTGCGGAATGTAGAGGGGCTATGTCCAAAATGCTAATGTGTGAATCCGTACATTGTACTGAACATATTTAATAACAACACATTAAAAGGAGAGTTCATTTAATATTAGAGCAAGGCCCACATTTTATCGTGCACAGTGAAAAAGGGCAGGGAATATTTTCTTTGTTCAAAGTGCAGAAGTGGAGTCAAATTTTTTATTATATGAAAATATCTTGTGCTTTTTCTTATCTTCGCACATAGCTCTTGTTGACACCTCTGCACTTCGCATATGTGGCTACTCAACAATATGTCTTAGAAGTATAAGGAAATGCGCGGGTGCGGAAGCTTTCATTATGCAGAGGGATAATCAATGTTTTCATTGTACGGAATGCATATCTCCATTATGGAAGATCCAAGTGGATATTGGTGGCCACCCTCCTATTCCACGTAGACCTCCAGTCGGTTTGGTTAGTTTCCTTGTTTATAGTAGCATTTACTATTTTTAGAAAATTTTCAGGTCCTAAATTTTCGAAGAAGTTTTCATCCCCTAAACGACATTTTTTTGAGGTCTGCAGTAGACTCATATCCATAAGCAAGGGCATATGACAAATCTTATAGTACTTAGAGAGATATTTATAATGAGGTATCATACACACGAAACAAAGATAATATGACCAAGTCACGATCCTGGGAAGTTGGTTGCCCAACTAACCCCAATGCGGCCCACAAACTCTTGGCGTTCCATCTTCTGGGGTTAGGGTTTTGGTTGTTTAGGGTTTTCCCTTGTTGCTTAATAATAAAAAGGCCCTTGAGCTTCATTGTAACACAGCTTAGAGGCATGTAGCTGCCACATCTCTTCTCATAGATAAGTTACCATTGCCTGAGCAAGTTTATTACCATTTATGTATGTAAGCATATTTCAGATCTTTGATATTAATGAATTGAAGTTTTATTTCTGTTGCATCTCTGTGGTTATGTGTATATCCATATTTTGTTTCATCCTTGCATAAGTTTGGATCAGTGGTATCAGAGTGGTCTACTCTTTCTCTGTTTTTCTTTGCATCTCCCCAACGAGGTTAGGGTATAAGGAGTTAAGGCTCGAATTGGTTGAAGCTTTGCAAGACAAACCTCGCAAACCCCAACAAACTCCCATGGAAGAAGAAAAGAAAGACGAGGTGGCTGGAGATCTGATGAGCCCCAATTTTTGTACAATTTGGGCTCATTTTGGCCTATTCTACTTGCTCAAACCATTCATTTTTTATTGCTTATGCATACATTTCTTAGTTTATTCATGTTGTTTGTAGGAAGAAGGGTAGGCACTCTCTCTACGTGACTGATGCATTTTGATTCCAGGTTTTGGAATTAAAAGGGAGCAAAAGACAACGAAAAAGGAGTTAAGGAGACAACGAGGTGGCACTGCGGGTTTTGGGAGAGGATGTCCACGGTTCTAGGGACATCCCTCGTGATTCCCATCAAGAACTCCGAGCTCTAATCCATCTCCCCTCCGAGCTTAAAAAACGGCCAACTGTTCTACAGGAACAACAGTTATAAACTGCTCTACAGGAACAACAATTATGACCACCCTACAGGATCAGCAGTTAGACTCCAGTTGGACAGCCAAGCTCCTAAAATGTAGGACACTTGTTGGATCATCGTTTTTGTATAAGTATGAAGGCTTTAGCCTTAGATAGGTTGTTGAAACTCTCGTATTGCTATTGTAATTTTGGAGCACAACTCAGTTTTCGTTCCTTTTTGTAAGCCAATTTGGTATGATATCAGTTATGAATAAAGGAGGCAGTTTGTGATCTAGTTCTGAGTTTTTCTTAAGGAGACTATAGCTCTCAGGTTAGGGCCCAACCTGAGAGCCATAGGTCCCCTCTGCTGTAGTGTTGTTTCCATTTCATTTCAGCACTTTGAGCTTTCCATTTACACATGCAATTCGAATTACAGGTTGTTGAGTTGGTCTTTTTCATGAGTTAGATAGGAGATTGCTTATAGTGAATTTGTTTCCATTTGCTTAGTGTAGCAGAGGATAGATATAATCGACTGGAGCTCCAACAAAAAGGTTGTTAAGGCTCACTGCCGTCTCATCTGGGATTGGAGTGAAGTCCATGATTGACCACCAAAAATACGCATTTCTTCATTCCATGATTGCTGCAAACACAGTCACGTTAAGTTAGATGCTTCCACATGATTCACACCTGCACCACACTTCCTTACCACAGCTTCATGCACGTTCTCTTTCACGTTTAGATTGCTGCTCATTGAATTTACAAGCACAAGTAGTTTAGGTTGATGCATTTTTGGTTAAGTGACAGTCATAAGCATTTGTTTCACTTACACTGCTCTCTCTCGTTCCATCACTTTGTCCTCCATCTTGATCACGCATGCAGACATCTCTTTGACCCCTTCTCCGCTCTGTTACCTCACAAAGCCTTTCACTCCTCACGTACTTCCATTCTCTAGCCTTTCATTGACATAGCCCTTTACCTTCCATCCTCCTCCCTACACTCACTTCCCATCCTAATCTTCCACTTCTAAAGCCATCACCAGCCTCATCCCTACCTTACACATCTCCCTCTACCATTTCATCATCCCTCCATCACTCCAACCACTCACGGTAGGTCATCCTGTAGCCATTTATAGACATCCTGTAGAAAACAGAGTATCCTGTAGGATTCTCCACAACCATCCTGTAGGAGGCCACTCTCTCGGTTGCTGAGCATCTGAATGCGAGGAACCTCTGTGGATGGGTGCTAAGGATCCCTAGGGACCTCTCCTAGCCTCCCCAACCTATCCCACGCTTTCCTTCCTTCTCCATCCCATCTGCACAACCAAACCCTAGTTAGCACAAGATCACCATCACTCCACACACTTAAAAGAAAAATACAAAAACATAACTTCCATGATGCAAGTAGTTTAGATCCATGCCTTTTCATTTATTAGAGGTAGTGATAGCATTGGTAGAAGTTGCATTTACATTCCATGCATTGTAGAAGTCAGACTAGTTAAATTAGGGTTTCCTAGGTTTACATGCTTTGATTTGCTTTCAGTTCATTTTTGTCAAGTAGAGTAGCTTCCCTTTGAGATTAGCTTTCGTCCATCAATTAGCAAGCTTCTTCTGAGAGCCTATAGAAGTTGGCTTGAGGCCTAGCGGACTTGTGCCAGCTGACCAAGTGACAGTTGCGACAAGAGCTAGTACTTGTGCATATAGCACCGTCGCTTCCAAGTTTGTACGAACTACCGGGTTGATAAAATGAGAGACATGAAGCCCCAGGAGTTGTAGCATTATTGCTACAATACTGGAGCTCACCAAGATCCTTTCAAAATATTGCTCGAGGAAGCCCTCGAGCGACAAAGGAATGTGATGATGGATAAATTTGCCCAGATCCTTTGACGACTACCCATAAGAAACACATCTTCATCCAACAACCACTCTGGAGGTGCCACTCCTTTTAAGGTACAAGTTAACTTTGACATTCCTGTATTTGAAGGCCAAATAGATGCAAATGTCATAGATAGATGGTTAAATTTGTTGGAAGGATGTTTTTCAGTTCATGACATTTCTAATCAGTGAAAAATTACTTTTGCACTCCTCAAAGCTGCCCCACACGTCAAGGACTGGTGGGAAACCTACTGTGAACAAAAGTATGAGAGGGAATCCTCACTGTTTTCATTCGCACCCACTTGGAATTCTTTTCGAGACACCATTAAGGAATAATATTGCCCTGTTGGGAGCTATGAAGATAAATACATAAAGTGGACCACATTGTGACAGGGAAGGGACCAAGATGTGTCGGAGTTCACAAATGTTTTCTATACACTTCGCATGAAGATGGGTATCAAGTATTATGAGCAGAATTTGGTACTCAAGTACTGCAGCTATATACACAAGTACATCCATGACTAAATGGAGTTCCTGGACATCTCCTCGCTTGGCATCGCTTATCGATACTCTATCAAGATCAAGCAGAAGTTCAAACAGAAGAAGCGAGACTTTGGATTTGTGAATCCAAAGCAAGGGAAAGGCACCCCAAAACCGCAGAACAAAGGACAAATCTAAGGCAGGGTGAGCCAGGTCAACCTGTTGAAGTCGCAAGCAAAGAACAACACCATGAAGACAAAGAAGGACATAGGGAAATGGTGTGAGTTTCATAAGATCACCACTCACAACACAAGTGAGTGTCAAGCCAAGCAGTCACTGGTGGTCGAGCTGAAGGCTTCTGAGTCAAATGCATTTTCTGACTCTAGGTTAGAATACAACAAGGGGAATGACAAAGGGAAGCAAATTATCGATGTGAAGCCTAGTGCCATTGTTGCCACCACTAAGATCCAAAAGGATGAGCCCAAAGATCCAGAGGAGGGGGAGTGGCTCTTCCACTCACAGATGTGGGTGAAGGGCTCTCTGTTGCAGTTGATTGTTGACAGGGGGAGCCAAAAGAACCTCATTTCAACAGAGGTCATGAAGCAGTAGGGCCTATTGACCACACCACACTCGCAACCGTACACCATCAGGTGGCTTCACCAAGGGCGAGATCTCTGCGTCAGCCAACAATGTCGCCTTCCCTACAACATTAATCCCTTCACAGATGAGGTACATAGTGATGTTGTTCCTCTTGAAGTTTATGATGTATTATTAGGTCAACCATACTTTTGGAAGCGACATGATGTGTACGAGTTTAGGCCTTGCACTGTTATTATTACTTTGGGCAATAAGTTGTATAGGATACCAGAGGTAGCACTACCTACCGTCATTTCTTTGATCATTGCAAAGCAATGCAGTAAGATCATTTCCCAGACTAGGAAATTTGTTTTCCTTATGATTCGCCCTCAAGGCAAGAAGAAGATTGTGGCCATGACCTCTAGATAAGGCTCCTATGCACGACAACAGTATATGGAAAAGGTCATGGAGGAGTACAGGGACATCTTCACCTCATCCATAGGGGTACCTCTACACTGCCAGGTCAAGCACTCCATCGATTTGACCCTAGGCGTGTCACTACCCAATGGACCGATCTATCGACTCTTTATTATGGAGAACGATGAAATAAAGAGGCAAATTCAAGAGTTGTTGCATAAAGGGAACATTAGGCCAAGTTCATCACCCTGTGGGAGCCCAATCATGTTGGTGCAGAAGAAGGACGAGACCTGGAGACTCTGTATTAACTATTAGGTGTTGAACAAGATTATTGTTTGGAATAGGTATCCAATCCTACAGATTTATGACCTTCTGGACTAGCTCAAGGGGGCCAAATATTTCAGTAAGATTGACTTTAAGTCTAGTTATCACCAGATACCGATCAAATCCTATGATGTGTGGAAGACTACCTTCAAATTCAAGGAGGGCCTTTTCGAATGCTTGGTCATGCCTTTCGGGTTGATGAATGCCCCCGCAACCTTCATGAGGATGATGGATGACATCTTGCGACCCTTCACCAACTCTTTCGTCGTGGTGTATTTGGATTACATTTTGATCTTCAGCCAGAGTTGGGAAGAGCACCTCCACCATATTCAACAGGGCCTCTAGACCCTACGACAACACAAGTTGTGTGCCAATTTGGAGAAATGCACTTTTGGTATGACCATGTTCAATATCTAGGGTACATTATTGATGAGTGGGGTGTGCATGCATACCCATCCAAGATACAAGTAATTTGGGATTAGCCAATCCCAACCACTCTAATAGAGCTCCGTAACTTTCCGGGTCTTGCCAACTTCTGCCGCAGGTTCGTGTTGGGTTCTTTCATATCACTTGGCCTTTTAGTCAAGTCACTAAGGGAGGAGTGAAAGCAAAGCTCTTTTGGTCCGAATCTCAATAAGAGGCATTTTCCGAGTTGAAGCATCGCCTCTACTCTGCACCAGTGTTCATATTACCAGACCTGCAACAACCATTTGAGATCGACACAAATGCCTCTGACTATGTTATTGGTGCAGTTCTTACTCTATAGGGGTATCCAATGGCATATCACAGTGAGACACTTTTAGACATAGTCCGAAAGTATCCCACCTATGATAAATATATGTATTCCATTGTGCAGGCTTGCTAAAAATGGAAGCATTACATTATGGAGAAGGAAACGACCATCCACATAGATCACTAACCCTTGTAGTTCCTACAAAAACAGGGGAAGTTGTAGAATGATCGCTATTAGCAATGGTCCACGTACCTGCAAAAATTCCATCTGAACATTAAATACAAGAAGGGAAGCATCAACAATGTTGCAGACTGCCATAGCCGACCGCCGGTCATGGCGCTGACCACTGTGCTCAACTCATGTGGGCACAAGACTACGGGGTTGCCTCATCTTTACAAGAGAGGTCTAGAATTTGGCAACATATACTAGACGCTCCTGGAAGGCAAGCAAGTTCAAAATTTTCACCTCTAGGATGCATTGTTATGCCACCTGGGACACGTATGTGTTCCTTCAAGTGAGCATGCCAAGATGGTTTGGAAATCACTCTATAGTCGGGTCACTAGACATTTCAGGGTAGAGAAAACAATGGAAGTGCTACAGAAGTATTTTTATTAGTCGAACCTTCGACAAGATGTTGGGAAGTACATCAGATCATGCATTTCCTACGCCATTACCAAACCGACCATCAAGAAGCAAGCCATATATACTCCTCTGCCTACTCCTAGTTGACCTTGGG
The DNA here is from genome assembly GCA_031772625.1 of Pinus tabuliformis. Classification (NCBI taxonomy): domain Eukaryota; kingdom Viridiplantae; phylum Streptophyta; class Pinopsida; order Pinales; family Pinaceae; genus Pinus; species Pinus tabuliformis. The sequence continues at coordinate 655,454,874 of CM062812.1, forward strand.
AATCCATCTACATGGATTACATGTCAGGCATTCCTTTTACTAAGCATGGCAACAACTACATTTTCGTGGCTGTCGATAGATTCTGTAAGATGGCCATTCTGACGGCCTGCAAGAAGAGTATCACAACAAAAGCCACTGCTAAGCTCTTTTTTGAACGAGTGTGGGTACACTTTGGGATCCCACAATCCTTTATCTCATATCGAGACAACAGGTTCCTAAGTATATTTTGGTCAAGTTTTTGGTCGATGCTGGATACCAATCTCACTAAGTCCACAGATTTCCACTCCCAAACTGATGGTCAAACGAAGGTCGTCAACAGGATGATTGTACACATTCTATGCATGTACAACTCAAAGCATGACACACATGGGATGAAAGCCTCCCTTATGTCCAACACAATTACAATAGAGCTCTCCATAGCTCAATTGGCGACAACCCTTTTTAGGTGGGATTGGGATTCCAACCACTATGTCCCATTGATGTGGCCATATCATTTGTAGCTACTCAGGCAGATTCGACTCATGTCCAGTTCCAAGCTGACATGGCTAACAACTTCATTGAGCACATTTAGCACATCCACCAACAATTTCATGACATCTTGGATAAATCCAATGCTAAGTACAAGAAGCAACATGAACAACATCATGTGCCACACAAGTTCTAGGTGGGCAACAAAGTTTGGCTACATCTACAGAAAGAATGCTTCGCTGGGCCCTACAACAAGCTTCTCCTGCTCTGATATGGGTCGTACACCATCACCAAGGCTATCAAGGAAAATTCCGTCTAGCTCAACATTAGGCCTCAACTTTCGTAGTTTACTTTTGGAACTATTGTTATTTTTGCACTATAGTGCTGTCATTTTGCTCAGCTTGTTTTACTGTAGGTACTGCTGTACAACTTTCATATGATGTTTATTTTTAAATAATGAGAAGCAGCTTTACTTGCCCACAGATCTGAGTTCTTTATAGGAGCCTGCAGCTCTTGGGGTTGGGCCCAACCCAAGTGCTAAGGCCTCCTTTATGTATTGTTATTTGTTCTTTATGCATTTGCAAAAACATTTCTGTTAAGTAGATTAAAGTTTGCTGATTAACTAGGTCACTGTTAATGGTTAGAAAGACTTTTGAATGCTCAGATTTAGTTGATAGGTTGTTAACAGGAAAAAGCTTCAAAAAGAGCCATCAAACATCTCTGGTTTCACCTCTCCTTCAGTAGGATCAGGATGACTTTGCTGCCCACAAAAACACTGATTTTGCTTTGCCATGCAATCACTAGTCTTTGATTTCCACGTGTAGAAGTTGGTTACGAGTCCATACTTTTGCTTGCTTAGTTGCATGAGTTAAAATACATGGTTTCATCGTAGGTCACACATGTGTTCATTCTCTTTGCTGGCAGCTAGCAGATTAGGTCAACGTAATTAGGTTTTTGAATTTGCAAGTCTTTGTTGGATCAGTTGGAAAAATGCCTTGCAGAGCATCTGTACCACTCCTTCATCTGCTTATTCTCCATCAGCACCATCCACTCCACCCTCTACTTAGAATCCTTGCCTCCTGTTCACCATTTGCTCCCATAACCCTAGTTTTGTGTGTAACATTGTTGTAGTCTTCCTTGAACCAAATCCATCCATCCACACCTGTCCACAACTCCATCCACCAAGTCCTAGACCATCTCCAACCCTCACCCTACCTCCACACTCAATCCTTCTCCTGTTCCTCTTCATTCATCCACAAAAAACCTCATTTCTGAACATCCTGTAGAAAATCATAGACATCCTGTAGAAAATCACAGACATTCTATAGAACCCCTGCAGACTTCCTGTAGAGGCTCACGAATGAGGTTTCTTGATAGCCAAACTCGGTGAAACTCTATGGAAGGGTGTTAGGGACCCCTTAGGCCCTCTCTCAACCTTCTTGACCTCCTCCAAGCATTCCTTCTTGCACATCCACCTCTGCATAGCCAAAAACAGTCAAATCATATGCATAATAGCTCTGGCAACTTATTCAAAAATACAAAAAGATGTTTTTTTTTCATATGTTATGGTGGAAGTAGCTTAGATACATGTGTTTATCTTTCTAGACATCAATGGCATTCCTTTCAGTAGCTTGCATCCGCTTTCTTGCATCAGTAGGGTTAGCTGGTAGAATTAGGGTTTTCTAGGATTTACGTTTCCTTTTTGCTTTCCAGTTTCTTTCTGCAAGTAGATCAGCCTTCTTGAAGATAGCTTTCGTCCATCAGTTAAAAAGCTTCTTCTCAGAGCTCATAGAAGTTGGCTTAAGCCCCAAGCGGACTTGTGCCAGCTGCCTAAGTGACAATTGCGGCAAGAACTAGTACTTGTGCATACAACACCGTCGCTTCCAAGTTTGTTACGAACTACCGGGTTGATAAAAGTAAAGAAGGGAGTCCCAGGAGTGCAGCATTATTGCTGCAATACTGGAGCTCACCACTCTTTTTGGCACCGTTTCCGGGGAAGCGTCAGAGTATTTGTGATTGCTGCTTTTCTTTTATTTTCCTACTCTAACCTTCTGCTAAGTAGTTTATTTCATTTCCATTCTGCAATTTCATTTCTGCAAAAGTAAATTAGACATTTCCTGCTTTTATAGATTAACCTTTCAATTCTGGAAACGTAAAATATAATTTCCATTTTGCAAGCGTAGTCTAGTATTTCCTTCTCACAATTTGATTTCAGCAGAGTAGATTAGTCCTTTCCTGCTTTTATTTCAATTCCACATTTTCATTTCTGCAAGATAGATTCTAGTTAGTTCCAATTCCATTTGTTTCAATTTTAAAGGTACAAGCAGAGAAAAAAAAGCAAAAACTACTAAAAATCCTTTCATGCCTCGTAGGAACAGAGATAATATCGGAAAATTCCTACCCAACACCCCCACCACTTCACTGAGTCACCCTTCTCTCTTCTTTGGTGGTAGTGATCCAGAAGAATCTATAGGTGAACCTCCTGAGATATACGAAGATCCTATAACAGAAGAAGAGCAAGAAAACATTCCTTTTGAGACCATGGCTGACAACAAAAACGATAGAGACGATGACGAGAGAATAGAAGGTACCTTCCCCATTCGAGAGACTAACGGGGACATGAAAATGAAGAACATAAGTCCCTTAGCCTTACCTCATTTCCATGGATTGACCACTGAAGACCCTGATACCTTCCTGTTTGAGTTTGCTGTCCTTTGTAGAACTTATAACTATACAGAGGACGAGCAAAAGTTGAAACTCTTTCCCTCTACCCTCAAGGATGCAGCATTACGCTGGTTCATGGGGTTACCTGGAAACAATATCACTACTTGGGCTCAGATGCAGCAAGCCTTTAACAACAAATACCGAGATTATTGTAGGTCAAAGGAAACCAAGGGAGAAATCTTTCGGATGACCATGGGAATGATGAGTCTTTAGAGGACTACGAGGAAAGGTTCCAACTCAGCTATAAACAGGCCAGGTGCACACTTGACCCTGAATCTCTAAAGCTGGTTCTGCTCCGAGGAGTCCCTGAAGACCTTCTAGATAACCTTCACATGCTAGCTGGAGGAGACATTTACCAACTACCTTATGAGGACATAAAGACTGTGTTTAGAAACCACTCTAGGGCAGCTCGGAAAAGAGGTAGGGGGAATCCACTTTCAGCTAGTACTACCTTCTCCAAGCATGAGTTTGCTAATCACATGGAAGACCTCAAAAGTGAGATGAGACAGACCATTTCCATGCAACTTGATACTTTCTGAATCCAACAAAAGAAAGAGGAAGCTGAGAGGGCTTTGGCCATCTTCTGTCCCAGATGTACAAGGAAGCACCCTAAGAACGAGTGTCCATTGCACTCAGTAGAGGTATGTTTCATTTGTGAGGAGGACCACCCCACAAACCAATGCCCAACCTTACCCGGATTCAAAGCCATGTACCAAGGGACTGAGGCACCCACTGAACCTCTCTAATTCCTCAACCAAAGGAGGTCGCATGGATCCAGACCTTACTAGCAGGGGATGCAAGGGACATCCCAAGCTTACTATAGCCCCAACCAATCTGCTCACATGCCGTCATGGGGTCCCCCTACTCATCCTTCCTAGTCTGCACCTCCTCCCTGGTCTTATCCACCTCAATGCCATACTCAACCCACTGCTCATTCGTTTCACTCACATGTCCAATTGTAGCCTCAGTGGAATGCACCTCAACCAGGGTGGAGGCCCCAATACAACTCTCCTCCCACCATTCTGCCTCCACCACCAACTCAACCACAACCATTACCTCCTGCTCCTCCAAGACAACCCCAAATGCCTGCTCAACCGAACCCGAACCCCAACAACCGACAAGCCCAACAGGTATACACTAGGGAGACAACATGTCCTACCTATGCTGTGGAGATCCAGGAGATCAACCTGCGATCCGGGAAGACCCTTCCAGATCGCCAACCTCCTCCCCCAGAGGACGAGGAAGACAAACAGGAAAGTGAACCCAAAGCCATTCCACCCTTTCCTGAGCGACAAACAGTAACCACACAACCAAACCTCGAGGAGACTGAACTTCTAGGGGAACTGAAACAGTTGTGTGTGAAAATACCACTTCTCCAGGTCATCAAAGATGTACCAATATACAACAAATTGATAAAGGAGAAGTGTTTTAGGCATCCAGGCCAGAGAAAGAGAGATGCCTTGACTATCAATGTCACAGGAAAACTGTCTGATCTAATGTTGGGACAAGTAATATGTACAAAGTATTTGGACCTTGGGAGTCCTGTAGTTGATGTCCACATCAATGGCACCATTATCCCCCATACATTGATTGATCTAGGGGCTGCCATTAATGTGATGACTAGGGACACTATGCTTAAACTCAACCTTCGGAGTTCTTTAAGGAAGACCTCGACAGTCCTGCAATTGGCAGATCGCTCCACCGTGACTCCCGAAGGGATTGTGGAGGATGTCTTGGTCTCTGTTGACTCTTGGGAGTATCCTGCAGACTTCTTGGTCCTTCAGCCAAAGGCAAAGCTTATTGGATACCCCCTAATTTTGGGAAGACATTGGTTAGCCACTGCGGATGCTTACATCAGTTGCCGAGCTGGAAACATGACCATAAAAAATGGTCCTATGTCCAAGCAGCTAGTCCTATACCCTCCTGCCCAACCTCTGCTAGAACATGACTTACCACTCTGGTTGGAAGAAGGAGATGAGGATGAGGTCTACTCTGCACCCATGTGCACAATAGAAACCACTAGGGGAGGTCCTCAAACCAAGGATGATTTGATTGAGACTTTGATTCTAAATCCACCTCCCAGTGCACTCTCCTTAGAGGAATTGGTGGAAGATACCCAAGACAGCACCTTAGTGGACCTCTGTGTGACTGATCCAATCTCTCCCAAAGTTAAGAATGTGGAGTTTGGTCCCGAAAGAACCTTAAAAATCAGCTCCTCCTTATCTCCTTCCCAGGAGAAGGAGCTGTGTAGCTTACTGAACAATCATTTAGATGCTTTCGCTTGGAGCTATAAGGAAATGAAAGGAGTCCATCCTTCGGTCTGTACCCATCACATCTACATCAAAGAATATTGTAAACCAGTCAGACAGCCTCAGAGGAGAATGAATCCAGCCCTTAAAGACATTGTCAAAGACAAATTGCAAAAATTATTGGATGCAGGATTTATCTACCCTATCTCCAATAGTGAGTGGGTTTCGCCTCTAGTGCTTGTGCCCAAAAAGAACGGGAAGTGGAGAATCTGTGTAGATTACCGAGAACTTAACAAAGCCACCAAGAAAGACCATTTCCCTTTGCCTTTCATAGATCAGGTGTTGGACGGGCTGGCAGGGAAGAAGTTCTTCTCTTTCCTAGATGGGTTCAACGGGTATAACCAGATCCAAATCAGCCCGAAAGACTAAGATAAAACCACCTTCACCTGTTCTTGGGGTACCTTTGCCTACCGAGTCCTTCTTTTTGGGCTATGCAACACTCCTGCCACTTTTCAGAGAGTAGTGTTAAGCATCTTTTCTTAGTTGGTCCATGATTCGGTAGAAATCTACATGGATGACTTTACTCCTTATGGGTTTAACTCCCATGAAGCATTGACTAATCTGGGAAAAGTTATAACCAAGTCCATTGAGATGAACCTGCCCCTCAGTCCCGAAAAATGTGAATTCATGATGACTGAAGGGATGGTGCTAGGACATGCCATTTCTTGCCAACGATTACAGGTGGATCCTAACAAAATTGCTATCATCCAAAAGGTTCCACCTCCTCAGAAGGTAAGGGATGTCCGGAGTTTCCTAGGCTTAGCAAGATATTATCGAAGATTCATTAAAGACTTCAGTAAGCTAGCCTCGCCTTCGTTTGGACTCTTAGGGAAAGATGTTGAGTTTAAATGGACTGATAACTGTCAAGGGGCACTGGATGAGTTGAAAAATAAGTTGGTGTCCGCCCCGATCTTGAGAGGTCCAAACTGGGCCCTACCTTTCCACATCCGCACGGATGCCTCGAACAAAGCCATAGGGGCAGCCTTAGGACAAGTTGAGGAGAAACTCCCGTATGCCATATACTTCGTCAACAAAAAACTGTCCAAGGCAGAAATGAACTATACTGTAACCGAGAAAGAGTTCCTGGCTGTAGTCCATTCCCTAAACAAGTTCAGACACTACATCACTGGTTATCAAACATTTGTAGACACTGATCATGCTGCGATTAGATATTTAATGAATAAGCCCGATGTCAATGCTAGTATTATTAGATAGTTACTTTTGTTACAACAATTTGATTTGACGATTGTCGACAAGCCAGGTAAGGAAAATGTTGTTGCTAACTTCTTGTCTAGATTGGACCTGCCTGTAGGTGAAGAAGAAACAGTGGATGACCAGATGCTAGATGAACATCTATTTGCTATCTCAGTTTTCTCTCCATGGTTTGGTGATTTAGCAAATTACTTGGTCTCGGCACAGTTCCCTCCACATCTATCCTCAAAAGAGAAGAGCAGAATCGTAAGGAAGAGCGCCTCGTTCACTTAGATCGGGGGCAACCTGTTCAAGCTTGGCCCAGATCAGATCTTGAGACGTTGTGTTAGGGAGGAGGAAATCTTTGACATCCTCCTAACCTGTCATGATGGACCTTGTGGAGGTCACTTTGCAGCAAAGAGGACCGCCTTCAAAATTCTACAGACAGGCTACTACTGGCCTACTCTTCATCAAGATGTCAGAAGATACATCAGCCAGTGTGATCGATGTCAGAGGATGGGGAAACTGACTCTAAGGGATGAAATGCCTCTCCAACCTCAAGTGAACTTCAAGCCATTTGAGAAGTGGGGCATGGATTTTGTGGGTCCTATCAACACTCCTTCAAAGCAACGGTCTTACATCATTGTGTGCACCGACTATCTGACCAAGTGGGCAGAAACGAAAGTAATCAAAGCAGCAACAGAAGAAAAGGTGGCTGAGTTTTTGAGGGAAAATATCTTCTACAAGTTTGGCTACCCAAGGGAGTTAGTCACCGATCAAGGAAGCCAGTTCAGCTCCAACTTGATTGAAGATTTGCTCACTCATCACAAGATCAAGCACAAGACTTCCACCCCCTATCATCCTCAAGCAAATGGGCAGGTGGAAGTCACTAATAGAGCATTGGAAGGGATTTTGACTAAGGTTGTGAGCAGCAGCAGAAAGGATTGGGAAGATCACCTGGTTGAGGCTACCTGGGCCTACAACACCACTTGGAAGACTACAACTGGTTTCACACCTTATGAGCTGGTCTATGGGAAGAAAGCTTTGCTGTCCATAGAGTTTGAGTATAATACATTAAGGGTGGCAGCTCAGCTGGACCTAGATCTCAACTATGCTCAACGTGAAAGATTATTGTAGCTGAATGGATTAGATGCGCAAAGAATGTAGGCCCTTCTCCACTCAGAAAAAAAAAGAAAAACAGGTCTGATCTTTGAAATTATTGCAGGTTGTAGGGATATAATGCAGATAAAGAGGGTCACGCAAATCAAGGACAGGGGTCCATCCCAGGCTACCAGGCATCCTCATAAACACTCCCTCCATGGCCACTCACTTTTCCCAGGGTTTGGACACATTCAGGTCAAGATTCAACCTCTTATAGGAAGTTTCAGGGCTTTCTACAGGAAGTTCTGCATTTTTACAGGAAACATCCTGTATAACCTTTGGGCAGGCAAAAATCGATTACGGAACGTGATTTAAAGCTTGATGTGTGTTGATAGGGCCTGCAGCCACCCCTCTCTTCCATCCATCACCGGTTTCATCACTTTCCACCTCCATGCAGCGATCTGGTCATGAATTCTTGCATAGTCATGCAAAGGGCCCTGTTTTCATCAGATTGTAATTTTTTTCAAGGGACAAATCAAATACATGAAGGCCCGCACACTCTACCTGTCAAAAGCTTCAGTAGGATCCTTCATCCGTCACTGTAGCCGTGCCCATTTCAGCATGCATCCCAAGAGGAGAAGCAGCTACAGGATGTCCATCAGCACCATCAACTCCGCCCTCTACTTAGAATCCTTGCCTCCCGTTCGCCATTTGCTCCCATAACCCTTATTTTGTGTGTAACATTGCTGCAGTCTTCCTTGAACCAAATCCAGCCATCCACACCTGTCCACAACTCCATCCACCAAGTCCTATACCATCTCCAACCCTCACCCTACCTCCACACTCACTCCTTCTCCTGTTCCTCTCCATTCATCCACCAAAAACCTCATTTCTGAACATCCTGTAGAAAATCACAAATATCCTGTAGAAAATCAAAGACATCCTGTAGAACCCCTGCAGACTTCCTGTAGAGGCTCACGAATAAGGTTTCTTGATAGCCAAACTCGGTGAAACTCTATGGAAGGGTGTTAGGGACCCCTCAGGCCCTCTCTGAACCTTCTTGACCTCCTCCAAGCATTCCTTCTTGCACATCCACCTCTGCACAACCAAAAACAGTCAAATCATATGCATAATAACTCTGGCAACTTATTCAAAAATACAAAAAGATGTTTTTTTTTAGATGCTATTGTGGAAGTAGCTTAGATACACGTGTTTATCTTTCTAGACATCAATGGCATTCCTTTCAGTAGCTTGCATCCGCTTTCTTGCATCAGTAGGGTTAGCTGGTAGAATTAGGGTTTGCTAGGATTTACGTTTCCTTTTTGCTTTCCAGTTTCTTTCTGCAAGTAGATCAGTCTTCTTGAAGATAGATTTTGTCCATCAGTTAAAAAGCTTCTTCTCAGAGTTCATAGAAGTTGGCTTAAGCCCCTAGCAGACTTGTGCCAGCTGACCAAGTGACAACTGCGGCAAGAGCTAGTACTTGTGCATACAGCACCGTCGCTTCCAAGTTTGTTACGAACTACCGGGTTGATAAAAGTAAAGAAGGGAGTCCCAGGAGTGCAGCATTATTACTGCAATACTGGAGCTCACCACTCTTTATGGTGCCGTTGCCGGGGAAGCGTCAGAGTATTTGTCATTGCTGCTTTTCTTCTATTTTCCTACTCTAACCTTTTGCTAAGTAGTTTATTTCACTCCAATTCTGCAATTTCATTTCTGCAAAAGTAAATTAGACATTTCCTGCTTTCATAGATTAACCTTTCAATTCTGCAAACGTAAAATAGAATTTCCATTTTGCGAGTGTAGTCTAGTATTTTATTCTCGCAATTTGATTTCAACAGAGTAGATAAGTCCTTTCCTGCTTTTATTTCAATTCCGCATTTTCATTTCTGCAAGATAGATTCTAGTTAGTTGCAATTCCATTTGTTTCAGTTTTGCAGGTATAAGCAGAGTTCATTGAAACTGTGGAAAGATCAGGAGTTCATTGAAACTGTGGAAAGATCAGTGTTGGTAATAGAGCAGGGTTCTGCCTCTGTTCCAGCCACACCTTGATCATAAAAAAAAATAGGGGGGAATAAAAAGATCCCTGGACGAAAACCTCTCTAGGCAACCAGGGCAGGCAGTGAGGGTGAAAACCTTAGGGAGGCGCCCCTGCTGTCTCTCAGAAAATAAAGAAATGGAATAAAAAAAAAAAGATCCTTGGATAAAAACCTCTTTGAGGCGCCCAGGGCAGATAGTGGGGGTGAAAACCTCATAAAGGTGCCCCTACTGTCTCTAAAAAAAAAAAAAGAGAAAAAGAAGAAAAACAGGTCCGATCTTTGAAATTATTGCAGGTTGCAGGGATATAATGTAGATAAAAAGGGTCGTGCAAATCAAGGACAGGGGTCCATCCCAGGCTACCAGGCATCCTCACAGACACTCCCTCCATGGCCACTTACTTTTCCTAGGGTTTGGACACATTCTGCCTATGATACTGCGGACCTCTGCTGCTCTCTTCTCCTCATGGCTCATCCAAGAGGCCATGGCCATAAGCTGGACATCTCCTATCACCGTGTTGGGATCCCATGCGTTCATGTTCGGAAGGGCGAAGTTGTGCAAGTAGAACTCTGCCAATTTGGCTCTATCCTCAGATGAACTACTGCCACATAAAGCTGCAAACTGATGATAGTTTTGGAAAGGAGTGATGCCCCTTTGAGCCAAGGTATTGATTTGAAACTGTAATCATTGGTCCTTGAGGTATAAGGCATAGGATTTGGCAGGCTGCCTGCACTGTAGAGCTTCCATTGCCCAACTATCCATGCAGGCCAGTTGGGCCTCCTTTTCTTGCACTTGCTGTTTCAGAGAAAGTATATGCAATTCTTGTTCCTGTAGCTGCTGGTTCAGTGCCTCAATTTCAATCGGTGTCCCTTCCTTTCTTTGTTGTTCATAAGAGGTATCTGAGGCTGTTGTGGGCCCCTCCTGTTGCTGTTTCTCTCCCAAGATATGAGGCCTGTCTTCCTTCCCTTGCCCCTGTGACTGTAGCTGTCGTTTGAGCTGATCATTTTCTTCCTGTAGCCTGACCCGTTGGCTGCTCTCCACATGTCGTACCATAGCCAATTCTCTTCTGGCCTCCTTGAGCTGCTCCTCCAGAGGACCTATATCTGCTACTCCCTTGGACTTAGCGATTTTCATCAAGTGTGGGTCATCACCCTCTCTTCCTCTAGTGCAAGGAAAAGTGGCATTGTGAATTTTTGAGGAATGATCTTTTCGGTCTTCAAGAAGTTATAATAGGAGCCCAAGCTGGACTGGGGGCTAGGTTCCATAATGTGCTCTACTTCTTCTTCATTTTGTGGTGATTTGGCTACCTCACCTTCTATTTCTTCGGTCTCCTTGAGTCTGGCCAATGTTTCTTGTAGAATAGTTTTAACATCCTGTAGAGAGACTTTTGTGTCCAACCTTTCCATTCTCTCCCTCCAGGTGGATGTATTCGGGCTTCCCCACTCATAAGTGATGGATTCCTTGGAGGGGGACCTCTCCTTTGGTGTGGTAGGGGTGTCAACGATGGTGATTGGTTCTTTGGACGGTGGTTGGGGTCTGCCGGTTTTAATCCTCACGCTCCTTCTCGCCTTAAAATATAGTGGAAGCTCCCTTTTTCGCTTCTCCTTCTGCTTGGGAGATGTGCTTAGGGTGGCCAGCACAGCTGCTGCCTCCCTAGCTAAAATCTCGGGCGATTTCTCCTTCTGCTGCCCTTTCCCCAGACTTCCTATAGAAAGTCTTGTAGTGGCCGTTTTCTGGCTTCCTATAGAAGCAGTTTTCTGGCTCCTTGTAGGGACAGTCTGCTGGCTTCCTGTAGAACCCGTTTTCCCTGATTTGGCTTGCTTGGCTGAGGGTGCCTTCTCTTTGACTTGTGCTGTGGTTGCGTTGGGTGTGCCCTTACTTGTTTGGTCTTTTTCAGTCCTCTCTTCCCGGGTTTGCAACCGCTTCTCCCTTGGTGTTTGTGTTTTAACTTCACCCACAGCTTTGGCCTCAGCAGCTTCTCTTTTTTCTTGCTTTTCCTGTGATGGTCTGCCATGGGTTTTCTTACCCTTAGCTTCCTCACAGCTGGATGAAGTGAGTTCTTCGGCCAGAGTCCGGATATCATCATCCTTGGACATATTACGGAAAATCTCCCAGGAAATAGGGACAATATAAGTATGGAGGGCATCTTCTACGAGGAGCTTCATAAGCCCATGATTAGCCAACTGGTCTGGTGTCCCCTCCTTCAGTTTTGTGGCACACTCAATCAATGACTGTAGGAGGAAGTATGGGATGCTCAATTTTTGTTCTGAGGGCAAATCCATCTTATGCCCGAGCTTAGTTAACAAGCAGAAGTGATAACCATACACAATACTAAATCGCCCCTCACAGGTAATATATTTCATAATTTGAAGGCTGACCTCGCTCCAAAATGGCTGTAAGCTAGCTCTTTAGACCCCATTTTTATCCTCTGAAAACTGTTCTTCTGATAGGAATAATTCCTTTTTCGCTTTTTGGCCCAATTTCCTTTCCTCTTTATCCCAGGGTATCCCCAATGGCAAATCAGTGACCCAGCTAATGAGTTGTGGAGTGAGTTTTAAGGTCAATCCTCTGAAATATTCAATGGCTAGTGTTTTTGGTTTGGGCTGCAGAGACCTTAGGAACTCCTTGGTTATTTCATCATCATGACCTTGAATTCTATCACAGAAGGTCATTCAGTTGGCATAGGTAAACAGTTCTACAACCTCAGGAGTTTCCCTCAATTTTCTGGAATCTGAGGGTTCCTTTCTGATAAACCCTCCTGACATGATGAAAACACTCTGATTTTGGCTTGAGCTCTGGTTAGAATGGAAATTCTGATATGATTTCCTCCTTTGATTCTTAGGACATGGTTTCTCAGCTGTTTGTATCTCCCCTTTCACCAATTCCCTGGTTATAATACGGCTGCTGCCCAAAACTTCAACTTGTCAAAAGGAATTAAGCTCTCACAGCCACAGTGCAGAGCTAATTTTCACACCAACCATATAACAGTGACGCAAAAAAATTTCATATGTGCGCAGGTGAGCCTTACAACGGCTTATCGTTATAATGGGGAGAGTTTGTTAACAGGAACCATGGAGATGAATACGACGCAACACCATTTGAAAGAAATTCTGTGTATCATATAAGCAAACCACCATTCTTAACCCACAGGCACACTGGTTTTAATTTTCCTCACTTCAAACAAGTTAGTTCACCATCTTTCAAAAATTAAGCATGGGGATGGCATGTTCGAGCCTACCTCTCTTCGAAATTTCCAATTCCGACGCAAAAGACACGGGTTTCTCTGCTCCGGGAACTTTCGCTGTGCTTCTTTGTAGAGCTCCTTCCTTTAGAGAGATTTTGCTGCTTTTGGAGGACGTCACCGCGCTGCTGAGCAGGTCTGGGACGCGGGAAGAGTTTGAACTGGGCCGAAAAACTCGGGCTAACGAACTGCAGAGGAGGAGGACGCTCACGTTGCTGAAAATCGGTTATGGGCGTAAATGACAGTGGTTAATGTGAGTGCTCTGGCTGAATGATTTTGAAATACGACGCAATTCATGGTGCGGGGGGTGAGGTGTCCAGGCCGAGCCATTAGACAACGTCACGACCATCATTCTTCGGCGTGTCTCTGACCGCCAATATCTATCTTTTCCATTCCCTGTCGTCATCCCTTTCAGTCCGCCGATTTCTCTGCAAATCTGCTGATTTCCCCGACTGGACACTTCCCACGTGTCGGCTCCACATCCTTCTGGCGGAATCGAGCATAACCATGCTTGTTCGGATCCCACGAGGCAATTCTACTAGCTCTGGGTGGCCAGTTGACTGGCCATTGCATTCGTTTAATCCGCCCCATTCATAGATATGCCGTGTTCATAATATAGCTTATGTAATTTGACTAAATAAGGTTAGGCACTTACCTGTGCGGCCATGGACGTGCTCTGCAGGTTTCCGGATGTGGAACGATGGCTTTTCTCATTGCTGCTTCGTGCACAGGCACTAGAATTCCGTCGTTCATTCTCTGATGCTGCATGCAAGGCTCCAGAACCCGATCCTCTGGTGGTGAACGTTGCATGCACGACTCTGTCTTTCCTCAGCTGTCGAGGAGATGTTCACCTTTACGTGGAGCTGGTTACATGCCTCATGTGTTGATTTCAACTGCTCTTGCCTCCATAATGTGTATTCCAGGCGGATCAGCTGCTACAGGATTCCTATAGGACAACCTGTAGTTGCTTCTCCTCCTGGGATGCATGCTGAAATGGGCACAGCTAAAGTCACGGATGAAGGATCCTACTGAAGCTTTTGACAGGTAGAGTGTGCAGGCCTTCATGTATTTGATTTGACCCTTGAAAAAAATTGCAATTTGATGAAAACAGGGCCCTTTGCATGACTGTGCAGGAATTCATGACCAGATCGCTGCATGGAGGTGGAAAGTGATGGAACCGGTAATGGATGGAAGAGAGGGGTGGCTGCAGGCCCTATCAGCAAACCTCAAGCTTTAAATCCCGTTTCAGAATCGATTTTTGCCTGCCCAAAGGTTCAACAGGATGTTTCCTGTAGAAATGCAGAACTTCCTGTAGAAAGCCCTGAAACTTCCTATAGGAGGTTGAATCTTGACCTGAATGTGTCCAAACCCTGGGAAAAGTGAGTGGCCATGGAGGGAGTGTCTGTGAGGATGCCTGGTAGCCAGGGATGGACCCCTGTCCTTGATTTGCGCGACCCTCTTTATCTGCATTATATCCCTGCTATTAGTGTCAGTCTTTCCAACCTTCCTCCAGTGATCAAATATGCTCTTACAAAGTGATTTTGAAGTGTCAAGGTCAAATGTTGTCATTTCAGTGAGTCTTCAAGCAAAATTTGGTCACTAGGCATTAGGTCTAGGGTTTGCTTTCACTCCTTCTAAAGTTGTCCAAATTCCAATCTATGTCATCATTCAGCTGAGTTTATCATCATTCATAGGGTTTTCACTATCATGTCAATGTCTAATGAGTCATTTTACATCTTGTTCATGCTTCAGTTGCACCTAGGCAAGGTCATTTTCCTCTCCTAGGGTTTTGAAGTCAATTTCTCTTGGACGGTCAAATCATCGGAAAAACTTGTTTCCTGATGTTCATACACCTTCCCCTATCCTTAAAGTACCTTATCAAACACTTCCCATCCCTTAGATCTGCCAAATTCCTCATTTTTGCACAAACCCTAGTTTCTAGCTACAACTTGGCAATTTTCTAGGTTTGGCCTGTGTTTTGCCCTTTTGGACCCCTTCCCCTCACTCAATCTCTGAGATTCCACTTTCCCCTGCTTCCTAACATCCCTCCCCACTCCCAAAAATTTCCCCAAGAATTTAGAAGCCTCTTATCCCCTTCATTTCGCTCCATTTCGACAAAATTCCTTGTTTCACACATCGGGACAAGTCGCCCTCAAATGATGTTCTAGAGCAATCAAAGATGAATTTTGGAAAACTGAGAGAGGTTTTTTTTAAAAACATGCCAAGGAATAAAAACCTCCTTCACTTTTTACACAGGTGTCATGGTTTGAGAGAAATGTCAAGAATACTGTTTCTTCAGGAGAATCAAAGACACCTCTGAAGTGACCTTGGGAAAATCAAGTTTTCTCCTAGCTTGGTTGGCCAAATGATTTTCTTGATGGGTAAAATGATAAATAGACACAAAGACCTTTCATTGAGCTATCATGAGCTCAATTTGGGGTTGAGTAAGGCATTCAAAAGTTGACTGCAACAACACTCTTCCTTGAGGCAGCCTCGTTTGGCACTTTTTGACCAGTTTTGGGAGATTTAATTTTTGACAGGGCAAATGAACTCCAAATTCAAAAATTCCAGTTGGGTTGGAAAGTAGACTCACAGAGCTTTCCAAAAAGCCTACTCTTTCCCAATTTGGACACCTGAAAGTGCCCCAAAAGTGGCTCCAAAGGTGCGCGACCCGTCAGGCAGACTTTTCCAAAATGCACTGTACAACTCAGAAAAACGCAGTTTGACTTTTTGGGGTGGATTATTAGGCTCTTTGATGTAATTATTGTACTTTTAAGACACTTTTACTCTTATGTAACACTTCTAGAAGATTCATTTATGAAAAGGGTAAATATTAAATGAATGAATTGGTTTCCTAGCTTATAGAGGCAAGTTGTTTTGACTGCCTAGTTTGTAGTGCTTAGTTTAGAAGTGGTTGAAACAGCTCCTAGGATAGTGAGCTCGACCCATGGAGGCATGGAAAGAGGTTAGATCATCTATATTATGTACTTTCTTGCTCATTTTCATGGTTGGACTCTTGAGGGAGAAGCTATCATTGTATTATTCACTGTATCTCTGCAATTTTTGGCTAAGGAAGACCAGGGTTTTGCAGTCCTTTTTGGGATTCTTGTGGTTACATGTATTGATGGTGTGTTTCTCTATGTACCTGTAAGTGTGTTATGTGAATCATTTCCTTTCTTTTCCTTCTGCACATTAAACAAACAAAGTGTTAAAGTAAGAATTCATGACTGTCATGCTCTGCTTTTAAGTTTGTTTAATTTCAATGTTTTCTACTGTTTAAGGAGAATTCAAAGTTATTGTTTGCTCTCCTTAGCTCCTCACCTGTCATTCCTGACCATCCACCTCAATTAAAGGCATTAATACTGTCTCCTACCTCGCCCCAAAGAACCCCCTGCAGAAACTGTGTCCAATCCCCGCACCCAAAATTGCCATCCCCTCAATTTGCCACCAAAAAACCTAAAAACCCCAAATCAACCTTTTTGATCAGTTTACTAGCCTAAAATCAGTGTTACCTTATTGGTCATCTCATCCATTGAAGCTTTCACCGAGATAGACCGGAGAGAGCCCTCTCCAGCCCCGTAGGGCTAGCTACGAGGCTAAGTGGTTTGATGTTGCCTTGAGGTTTACCTTTCTTAGCCTGAGGTGAAATTTCAAGCGCTAACACCTGCAACCTGCAATAATTTCAAAGATTAGACCTGTTTTTATTCCTTTTCTCTCTTTTTTTTTTTTGAGAGACAACAGGGGCGCCTTTATGAGGTTTTCACCCCCACTATCTGCCCTGGGCGCCTCAAAGAGGTTTTCACCCAAGGATCTTTTTTTTTATTCCATTTCTTTATTTTCTGAGAGATAGCAGGGGCGCCTCCCTGAGGTTTTCACCCTCATTGCCTACCCTGGCCGCCTCAGAGAGGTTTTCGTCCAGGGATCTTTTTATTCCTTTTTTTTTTTTGATGATCAAGGTGTGGCTGGAACAAAGGCAGAACCCTGCTCTATTACCAGCACTGATCTTTCAACAGTTTCATTGAACTCCTGCCTTGAAAGGGGTTTCTTGTAGATTTTCAATTGATGCCCATTGACCAACATGGGAATGGCTTCCTCATGAGGTCCTAATGAGGACTGAACCATTGTCATTGCATTTCTCCACTGTATATGGTCCTAACCATCTTGTCCTCAACTTCCCTTTGAAATCCTTGTATCTTGAGTCATACAACAACGCCCAATCTCCCGGCTGGAATTACTTTTCATTAAGGTGTCGGTCATGTCATATCTTCCTCTGGAGTTGACTACCTCTGAGTGGAGAAGGGCCTACATTCTTTGTTCATCTAATCCATTCAGCTGCAATAATATTTCACGTTGAGCATGGCTGAGATCTAGGTCCAGCTGAGCTGCCACCCTTAATGTATTATACTCGAACTCTATGGACAGTAAAGCTTTCTTCCCGTAGACCAGCTCATAAGGTGTGAAACCGGTTGTAGTATTCCAAGTGGTGTTGTAGGCCCAGGTGGCCTCAACCAGGCGATCTGCCCAATCCTTTCTACTGTTGTTCACAACCTTATTCAAAATCCCTTCCAATGCTCTATCAGTGACTTCCACCTGCCCATTTTCTTGAGGATGATAGGGGGTGGAAGTCTTGTGCTTGATCTTGTGATGAGCGAGCAAATCTTCAATCAAGTTAGAGGTGAATTGGCTTCCTTGATCGGTGACTAACTCCCTTGGGTCGTCAAACTTGTAGAAGATATTTTCCCTCAGAAACTCAGCCACCTTTTCTTCTGATGCTGCTTTGATTGCTTTCGTTTCTGCCCACTTGGTCAGATAGTCGGTGCACACAATGATGTAAGACCGTTGCTTTGAAGGAGGGTTGATAGGACCCACAAAATCCATGACCCACTTCTCAAATGGCTTGAAGGTCACTTGAGGTTGGAGAGGCATTTCATCCCTTAGAGTCGGTTTCCCCATCCTCTGATATCGATCACACTGGCTAATGTATCTTATGACATCCTGATGAAGAGTAGGCTAGTAGTAGCCTGCCTGTAGAATTTTGAAGGCGGTCCTCTTTGCTGGAAAGTGGCCTCCATAAGGTCCGTCATGACAGGTTAGTAGGATGTCAAAGACTTCCTCCTCCCTAACACAACGTCTCAAGATTTGATCTGGGCCAAGCTTGAATAGGTTGCCCACGATCCAAGTGAACGGGACGCTCTTCCTTACGATTCTGCTCTTCTCTTTTGAGGATAGATGTGGAGAGAACTGTGCTGAGACCAAGTAATTTTCTATATCAACAAACCATGGAGAGAGTACTGAGATAGAAAATAGATGTTCATTTGGCATCTAGTCACCCACTGTTCCTTCTTCACCTGCAGGCAAGTCCAATCTAGACAAGAAGTCAGCAACAACATTTTCCTTACCTGGCTTGTCGACAATCGTCAAATCAAATTGTTGTAACAAAAGTAACCATCTAATAATACGAGCATTGACATCAGGCTTATTCATTAAATATCTAATCGCAGCATGATCAGTGTGTACAAATGTTTGATAACCAGTGATGTAGTGTCTGAACTTGTTTAGGGAATGGACTACAGCCAGGAACTCTTTCTTGGTTACAGTATAGTTCATTTCTACATTGGACAGGTTTTTGCTGACGAAGTATATGGCATACGGGAGTTTCTTCTCAACTTGTCCTAAGGCTGCCCCTATGGCTTTGTTCGAGGCATCTGTGTTGATGTGGAAAGGTAGGGCCCAATTTAGACCTTTCAAGATCAGGGCGGACACCAGCTTATTTTTCAACTCATCCAGTGCCCCTTGACAGTTGTCAGTCCATTTAAACTCAACATCTTTCCCTAAGAGTCCAAACAAAGGCGAGGCTAGCTTACTGAAGTCTTTAATGAATCTTCGATAATATCTTGCTAAGCCTAAGAAACTACGGACATCACTTACCTTCTGAGGAGGTGGAACCTTTTGGATGATAGCAATTTTGTTAGGATCCACCTGTAATCCTTGGCGAGAAATGGTATGTCCTAGCACCGTCCCTTCAGTCATCAGGAATTCACATTTTTTAGGAAAAAGGGACAGGTTCATCTCAATGCACTTGGTTAGAACGTTTCCCAGATTAGTCAATGCTTCTTGGAAGTTGGACCCATAAGGAGTAAAGTCATCCATGTAGATTTCTACCGAATCATGGACCAACTCAGAAAAAATGCTTAATACTGCTCTCTGAAAAGTAGCAGGAGCATTGCATAGCCCAAAAGGAAGGACTCGGTAGGCAAATGTACCCCAAGGACAGGTGAAGGTGGTTTTATCTTGGTCTTCCGGGCTGATTTGGATCTGGTTATACTCGCTGAAACCATCTAGGAAAGAGAAGAACTTCTTCCCTGCTAGTCCATCCAACACCTGATCTATGAAAGGCAAAGGGAAATGGTCTTTCTTGGTGGCTTTGTTAAGTTCTCGGTAATCTACACAGATTCTCCACTTCTTGTTCTTTTTGGGCACAAGCACTAGAGGCGAAACCCACTCACTATCGGAGATAGGGTAGATGAATCCTGCATCCAATAATTTTTGCAATTCGTCTTTGACAATATCTTTAAGGGCTGGATTCATTCTCCTCTGAGGCTGCCTGACTAGTTTACAATCTTCTTTGATGTAGATATGATGGGTACAGCCCGAAGGATGGACTCCTTTCATTTCCTTATAGCTCCAAGCAAAAGCATCTAAATGATTGTTCAGTAAGCTACACAGCTCCTTCTCCTGGGAAGGAGATAGGGAGGAGCTGATTTTTAAGGTTCTTTCGGGACCAAACTCCACATTCTTAACTCTGGGAGAGGTTGGATTAGTCACATAGAGGTCCACTAAGGTGCTGGCTTGGGTATCTTCCACCAATTCCTTTAAGGAGAGTGCATTGGGAGGTGGATTTTGAATCAAAGTCTCAATCAAATCATCCTCTCTTTGAGGACCTCCCCTAGTGGTTTCTATTATGCACAAGGGTGCAGAGTAGACCTCATCCTCATCTCCTTCTTCCAACCAAAATGGTAAGTCATGTTCTAGCAGAGGTTGGGCAGGAGGGTATAGGACTGGATGCTTGGACATAGGACCATTTTTTATGGTCATGTTTCCAACTCGACAACTAATGTAAGCATCCACAGTGGCTAACCAAGGCCTTCCCAAAATGAGGGGGTATCCAGTAAGCTTTGCCTTTGGCTGAAGGACCAAGAAGTCCGCAGGATACTCCCAAGAGTCAACAGAGACCAAGACATCCTCCACAACCCTTCGGGAGTCACGGTGGAGCGATCTGCCAATTGCAGGACTGTCGAGGTCTTCCTTAAGGAACTCTGAAGTTTGAGTTTAAGCATGGTGTCCCTGGTCATCACATTAATGGCAACCCCTAAATCAATTAAGGTATGGGGGATAATGGTGCCATTGATGTGGACATCAATTACAGGACTCCCATGGTCCAAATACTTTGGACAGATTACTTGTCCCAACATTAGATCAGACAGTTGTCTTATGACATTGATAGTCAAGGCATCTCTCTTTCTCCTGCCTGGGTGCCTGAAACACTTCTCCTTAATCAATTTGTTGTATATCGGTATATCTTTGATGGCCTGGAGAAGTGTTATTTTCACACACAACTGTTTCGGTTCCCATAGAAGTTCAGTCTCCTCGGGGTTTGGTTGTGTGGTTACTATTAGTCGCTCAGGAAAGGGTGGAATGGCTTTGGGTTCACTTTCCTATTTGTCTTCCTCGTCCTCTGGGGGAGGAGGTTGGCGATCTGGAAGGGTCTTCCTGGATCGCGGGTTGATCTCCTGGATCTCCACAGCATAGGTAGGACATGTTGTCTCCCTAGTGTATATCTGCTGGGCCTGTCGGTTTTTGGGTTTCGGGTTCGGTTGAGCAGGCATTTGGGGTTCTCTTGGAGGAGCAGGAGGTAATGGTTGTGGTTAAGTCGATGGTGGAGGCAGAATGGTGGGAGGAGAGTTGTATTGGTGCCTCCACCCCGGTTGAGGTGCATTCCACTGAGGCTGCGACTGGACATGTGAGTGAAACGAATGAGCAGTGGGTTGAGTATGGTATTGAGGTGGATAAGACCACAGAGGAGGTGCATACCAGGAAAGATGATCAGAGGGACCCCATGATGGCATGTAAGCAGATTGGTTGGGGCTATAGTAAGCTTGGGATGTCCCTTGCATCCCCTGTTGGTAAGGTCTGGATCCATGCGGCCTCCTTTGGTTGAGGAAGTAGAGAGGTTTAGTGCGTGCCTCAGTCCCTTGGTACAGGGCTTTGAATCCGGGTAAGGTTGGGCATTGGTTTGTGGGGTGGTCCTCCTCACAAACGAAACATACCTCTACTGAGTGCAATGGACACTCGTTCTTAGGGTGCTTCCTTGTACATCTGGGACAAAAGATGGTCAAAGCCCTCTCAGCTTCCTCTTTCTTTTGTTGGATTTAGAAAGTATCAAGTTGCATGGCAATGGTCTGTCTCATCTCACTTTTGAGGTCTTCCATGTGATTAACAAACTCATGCTTGGAGAAGGTAGTACTAGCTGAAAGTGGATTCCCCCTACCTCTTTTCCGGGCTGCCCTAGAGTGGTTTCTAAACACAGTATTTATGTCCTCATAAGGTAGTTGGTAAATGTCTCCTCCAGCTAGCATGTGAAGGGTATCTAGAAGGTCTTCAGGGACTCCTCAGAGCAGAACCAACTTTAGAGATTCAGGGTCAAGTGTGCACCTGGCCCGTTTATAGCTGAGTTGGAACCTTTCCTCGTAGTCCTCTAAAGACTCATCATTTCCCATGGTCATCCGAAAGATTTTTCCCTTGGTTTCCTTTGACCTACAGTAATCCCAGTATTTGTTGTTAAAGGCTTGCTGCATCTGAGCCCAAGTAGTGATATTGTTTCCAGGTAACCCCATGAACTAGCATAACGTTGCATCCTTGAGGGTAGAGGAAAAGAGTTTCAACTTTTGCTCGTCTTCTGTATAGTCATAAGTTTGACAAAGAATAGCAAACTCAAACAGGAAGGTATCAGGGTCTTCAGTGGTCAATCCATGGAAATGAGGTAAGGCTGAGGGACTTATGTTATTCATTTTCATGTCCCCGTTAGTCTCTCGGATGGGGAAGGTACCTTCTATTCTCTCGTCATCGTCTCTATCGTTTCCGTTATCAGCCATGGTCTCAAAAGGAATGTTTTCTTGCTCTTCTTCTGTTATAGGATCTTCGTATATCTCAAGAGGTTCACCTATAGGTTCTTCTGGATCACTGCCACCAAAGAAGAGAGAAGGGTGACTCAGTGAAGTGGTGGGGGTGTTGGGTTGGAATTTTCCAGTATTATCTCTGTTCCTACGAGGCATGAAAGGATTTTTAGCTGTTTTTGCTTTTTTTTTCTCTGCTTGTACCTGCAAAACTGAAACAAATGGAATTGCAACTAACTAGAATCTATCTTGCAGAAATGAAATTGCGGAATTGAAATAAAAGCAGGAAAGGACTAATCTATTCTGCTGAAATCAAATTGCGAGAAGGAAATACTAGACTACGCT
Source organism: Pinus tabuliformis (assembly GCA_031772625.1). Taxonomy (NCBI): domain Eukaryota; kingdom Viridiplantae; phylum Streptophyta; class Pinopsida; order Pinales; family Pinaceae; genus Pinus; species Pinus tabuliformis. The sequence goes on from CM062812.1 coordinate 655,477,460, forward strand.
TGCAAAATGGAAATTCTATTTTACGTTTGCAGAATTGAAAGGTTAATCTATGAAAGCAGGAAATGTCTAATTTACTTTTGCAGAAATGAAATTGCAGAATGGAAATGAAATAAACTACTCAGCAGAAGGTTAGAGTAGGAAAATAGAAGAAAAGCAGTAATCACAAATACTTTGATGCTTCCCCAGCAATGGCGCCAAAAAGAGTGGTGAGCTCTAGTATTGCAGCAATAATGCTGCACTCCTGGGACTCCCTTCTTTACTTTTATCAACCCAGTAGTTCGTAACAAACTTGGAAGCGATGGTGCTGTATGCACAAGTACTAGTTCTTGCCGCAACTGTCACTTGGTCAGCTGGCACAAGTCTGCTAGGGGCTTAAGCCAACTTCTATGAGCTCTGAGAAGAAGCTTTTTAACTGATGGATGAAAGCTATCTTCAAGAAGGCTGATATACTTGCAGAAAGAAACTGGAAAGCAAAAAGGAAACCTAAATCCTAGAAAACCCTAATTCTACCAGCTAACCCTACTGATGCAAGAAAGCGGATGCAAGCTATTGAAAGGAATGCCATTGATGTCTAGAAAGATAAACACATGTATCTAAGCTACTTCCATAGTAACATCTGAAAGAAAAAAAACATCTTTTCGTATTTTTGAATAAGTTGCGAGAGTTATTATGCATATGATTTGACTGTTTTTGGCTGTGCAGAGGTGGATGTGCAAGAAGGAATGCTTGGAGGAGGTCAAGAAGGTTCAGAGAGGGGCTAAGGGGTCCCTAACACCCTTCCATAGAGTTTCACCGAGTTTGGCTATCAAGAAACCTCATTCGTGAGCCTCTACAGGAAGTCTGCAGGGGTTCTACAGGATGTCTGTGATTTTCTACAGGATGTTCAGAAATGAGGTTTTTGGTGGATGAATGGAGAGGAACAGGAGAAGGAGTGAGTGTGGAGGTAGGGTGAGGGTTGGAGATGGTCTAGGACTTGGTGGATGGAGTTGTGGATAGGTGTGGATGGCTGGATTTGGTTCAAGGAAGACTGCAACAATGTTACACACAAAACTAGGGTTAAGGGAGCAATTAGCGAACGAGAGGCAAGGATTCTAAGAAGAGGGTGGAGTGGATGGTGCTGATGGAGAGTAAGCAGATGAAGGAGTGGTACAGATGCTTTGCAAGGCGTTTTTCCAACTGATCCAACAAAGACTTGCAAATTCAAAAACCTAATTACATTGACCTAATCTGCTAGCTGCCAGCAAAGAGAATGAACAGAAGAGTGACCTGCGATGAAACCATGTATTTTAACTCATGCAACTAAGCAAGCAAAAGTCTGGACTCGTAACCAACTTCTACACGTGAAAATCAAACACTAGTGATTGCATGGCAAAGCAAAATCAGTGTTTTTGTGGGCAACAAAGTCATCCTGATCCCAACTCGTGATCCTACTGAAGGAGAGGTGAAACCAGAGATGTTTGATGGCCCTTTTTTGAAGCTTTTTCTTGTTAACAACCTATCAACTAAATCTGAGCATTCAAAAGTCTTTCTAACCATTAACAATGACCTAGTTAATCAACAAACTTTAATCTACTTAACAAAAATATTTTTGCAAATGAATAAAGAACAAATAACAATACATAAAGGAGGCCTTAGCACTCGAGTTGGGCCCAACCCCAAGAGCTGCAGGCTCCTATAAAGAACTCAGATTTGTAGGCAAGTAAAGCTGCTTCTCATTATTCAAAAATAAACATCATATGAAAGTTGTACAACAGTACCTATAGTAAAACAGGCTGAGCAAAATGATAGCACTATAGTGCAAAAATAACAATAGATCCAAAAGTAAACTACGAAGGCTGAGGCCTTCCTTCTTATACAATACGAGGGGGCTAGCAGCGCTCCTAGATTCAAGGGACTCGGCTGTCCCAACTGCTAGTGAACAGTCACTTTTCCCAAAACTGTTTGGATGCCTTTAAAACTCGTTTTGGTGGCCTGTGGAGCTTGGAGTTGAGGGTGGAGATTTCGAGGAAGGCCATTAAATGCAAGGGACAACCTCCCTATGAATCCTCACCCTTAGGGAAAGATGTTGAGTTTAAATGGACTGACAACTGTCAAGGGGCACTGGATGAGTTGAAGAATAAGCTAGTGTCTGCCCCGATCTTGAGAGGTCCAAATTGGGCCCTACCTTTCCACATCCACACGAATGCCTTGAACAAAGCCATAGGGGCAGCCTTAGGACAAGTTGAGGAGAAACTCCCGTATTCCATATACTTCGTCAGCAAAAACCTGTCCAAGGAAGAAATGAACTATACTATAACCGAGAAAGAGTTCTTGACTGTAGTCCATTCCCTAAACAAGTTCAGACACTACATCACTGGTTATCAAACATTTGTACACACTGATCATGCTACGATTAGATATTTAATGAATAAGCTTGATGTCAATGCTCGTATTATTAGATGGTTACTTTTGTTACAACAATTTGATTTGACGATTGTCGACAAGCCAGGTAAGGAAAATGTTGTTGCTGAATTCTTGTCTAGATTGGACTTGCCTGCAGGTGAAGAAGGAACAGTGGATGACCAGAGGCCAGATGAACATCTATTTTCTATCTCAGTACTCTCTCCATGGTTTGCTGATATAGCAAATTACTTGGTCTCGGCACAGTTCCCTCCACATCTATCCTCAAAAGAGAAGAGCATAATCGTAAGGAAGAGCGCCCCGTTCACTTGGATCGGGGGCAACCTGTTCAAGCTTGGCCCAGATCAGATCTTGAGACGTTGTGTTAGGGAGGAGGAAGTCTTTGACATCCTCCTAACCTGTCATGATGGACCTTGTGGAGGCCACTTTGCAGAAAAGAGGACCGCCTTCAAAATTCTACAGGCAGGCTACTACTGGCCTACTCTTCATCAAGATGTCAGAAGGTACATCAGCGAGTGTGACCGATTTCAGAGGATGGGGAAACCGACTCCAAGGGATGAAATGCCTCTCCAACCTCAAGTGACCTTCGAGCCATTTGTGAAGTGGGGCATGGATTTTGTGGGTCCTATCAACCCTCCTTCAAAGCAACGGTCTTACATCATTGTGTGCACCAACTATCTGACAAAGTGGGCAGAAACGAAAGCAATCAAAGCAGCAACAGAAGAAAAGGTGGCTGAGTTTCTGAGGGAAAATATCTTCTACAAGTTTGGCTACCCAAGGGAGTTAGTCATCAATCGAGGAAGCCAGTTCACCTCCAACTTGATTGAAGATTTGCTCGCTCATCACAAGATGAAGCACAAGACTTCCACCCCTTATCATCCTCAAGAAAATGGGCAGGTGGAAGTCACTGATAGAGCATTGTAAGGGATTTTGACTAAGGTTGTGAGCAGCAGCAGAAAGGATTGGGCAGATCACCTGGTTGAGGCCACCTGGGCCTACAACACCACTTGGAAGACTACAACCAGTTTCACACCTTATGAGCTGGTCTACGGGAAGAAAGCTTTACTGTCCATAGAGTTCGGGTATAATACATTAAGGGTGGCAGCTCAAATGGATCTAGATCTCAGCCATGCTCAACGTGAAAGATTATTGCAGCTGAATGGATTAGATGAACATAGAACGCAAGCCCTTCCCCACTCAGAGGTAGTTCAACTCTAGAGGAAGATATGGCATGACCGGCTCCTTAATGAAAAGCAATTCCAGCTAAGAGATTGGACGCTACTGTATGACTCAAGATACAAGGATTTCAAAGGGAAGCTAAGGACAAGATGGTTAGGACCATATACAGTGGAGAAATGCAATGACAGTGGTTCAATCCTCATTAGGACCATTGATGAGGAAGCCATTCCCATGCTTGTCAATGGGCATCGATTGAAAATCTACAAGAAACCCCTTTCAAGGCAGGAGTTCATTGAAACTGTGGAAAGATCAGTGCTGGTAATAGAGCAGAATTCTGCCTCTGTTCCAACCACACCTTGATCATAAAAAAAAAGTAAAAAAAAGAGGGAATAAAAGGATCCCTAGATGAAAACCTCTCTGAGGCGGTTAGGGCAGGCAGTGAGGGTGAAAACCTCAGGGAGGCGCCCCTGCTGTCTCTCAAAAAAAAAAGAAATGGAATAAAAAAAATATCCTTGGGTGAAAACCTCTTTGAGGCGCCCAGGGCAGATAGTGGGGGTGAAAACCTCATAAAGGCGCCCCTGCTGTCTCTCAAAAAAAAAAAAAAGAGAAAAAGAAGAAAAATAGGTATGATCTTTGAAATTATTGCAGGTTGCAGGGATATAATGCAGATAAAGAGGGTCGCACAAATCAAGGACAAGGGTCCATCCCAGGCTACCAGGCATCCTCACAGACACTCCCTCCATGGCCACTCACTTTTCCCAGGGTTTGGAGACATCCGGGTCAAGATTCAACCTCCTATAGGAAGTTTCAGGGCTTTCTACAGGAAGTTCTGCATTTCTACAAGAAACATCCTGTAGAACCTTTGGGTAGGAAAAAATCGATTCTGGAACGAGATTTAAAGCTTGAGGTTTGTTGATAGGGCCTGCAGCCACCCCTCTCTTCCATCCATCACCGGTTTCATCACTTTCCACCTCCATGCAGCGATCTGGTGATGAATTCCTGCACAGTCATCCAAAGGGCCCTGTTTTCATCAGATTGCAATTTTTTTCAAGGGACAAATCAAATACATGAAGGCCTGCACACTCTACCTGTCAAAAGATTCAGTAGGATCCTTCATCCATGATTGTAGCCGTTCCCGTTTAAGCATGCATCCCAGGAATAGAAGCAGCTACAGGATGTCTTACAGGTATCCTGTACAGCTGATCCGCCTGGAATACACACTATGGAGGCAAGAGCAGTTGAAATCAACACAGGAGGCATGCAACCAGCTCCGCGTAAAGGTGAACACCTCCTCGACAGCTGAGGAAAGACAGAGTCGTGCATGCAACGTTCACCACCAGAGGATCCGGTTCTGGAGCCTTGCATGCAGCATCAGCCAATGAACGAAGGAATTCCAGCGCCTGTGCACGAAGCAGCAATGAGCAGAGCCATCGTTCCATGTCCAGAAACCTGTAGAGCACGTCCACGACCACACATGTAAGTGCCTAACCTTATTTCGTCAAATTGCATGAACTATACTATGAAACTTGCATGTATGTGAATGTGCGGATTGAACGAATGCAATGGCCAGTCAACTGGCCACCCACAACGAGTAGAATTGCCTCATGGGATCCAAACGAGCATGGTTATGCTTGATTCCGCCAGAAGGACGTGGAGCCGACACGTGGAAGTGTCCAGTCGGGGATAATCAGCAGATTTGTAGTGAAATCGGCGGACTGAAAGGGATGACGACGGGTAATGGCGGAGATAGATATTGGCGGTCAGAGACACGCCGAAGAATGATGGCCGTGACGTTGTCTAACGGCTCGTCCTAGACACCTCACCCTTGCGCCATGAATTGCGCCATATTTCAAAATCATTCAGCTAGAGCACTCACATTAACCACTGTCGTTTACGCCCACAACCGGTTTTCAGCAACGTGAGCGTCCTCCTCCTCTGCAGTTCATTAGCCTGAGTTTTTCGGCCCGGTTCAAACTCTTCCCGCATCCCAGACTTGCTCAGTAGCGCCGTGACGTCCTCTAGAAGCAGCAAAAGCTCTCTACAGGAAGCACAACGAAAGTTCCCGGAGCAGAGAAACCCGTGTCTGTTGTGTTGGAATTAGAAATTTCGAAGAGAGGTAGGCTCGAACATGCCATCCCCATGCTTAATTTTCGAAAGATGGTGAACTATCTTGTTTGAAGTGGGGAAAATTAAAACCAGTGTGCCTGAGGGTCAAGAATGGTGGTTTGCTTATATGATACACAAAATTTCTTTCAAATGGTGCTGCATCGTATTCACCTCCATGGTTCATGTTAACAAACTCTCCCCATTATAACGATAAGCCGTTGTAAGGCTCACCTGTGCACATATGAAATTTTTTGCGTGACTGTTATATGGTTGGTGTGAAAATTAGCTCTGCACTTTGGCTGTGAGAGCTTAATTCCTTTTGACAAGTTGAAGTTTTGGGCAGCAGCCGTATTATAGCTAGGGAATTGGTGAAAGGGGAGATACAAACAGCTGAGAAACCCTGTCCTGAGAATCAAAGGAGGAAACCATACCATAATTTCCATTCTAACCAGAGCTCAAGCCAAAAGCAGAGTGTTTACGTCATGCCAGGAGGGCTTATCAGAAAGGAACCCTCAGATTCCAGAAAATTGAGGGAAACTCCCGAGGTGGTAGAACTGTTTACCCGTGCCAACTGGATGACCTTCTGTGACAAAATTCAAGGTCACGATGATGAAATAACCGAGGAGTTCCTAAGGTACCTGCAGCCCAAATAAAAAACACTGGCCACTGCAAATTTCAGAGGATTGACCTTAAAACTCACTCCACAACTCATTAGCCGGGTCACTGATTTGCCATTGGGGATACCCTGGGATAAAGAGGAAAGGAAATTGGGCCAAAAAGCCAAAAAGGAATTCTTTCTACCAGAAGAACAGTTTTCAGAGGATAAAAATGGGGTCCGGAGAGCTAGCTTACAGCCATTTTGGAGCGAGGTCAGCCTTCAAATTATGAAATATATTACCTGTGAGGGGCGATTTAGTATTGTGTATGGTTATCACTTCCGCTTGTTAACTGAGCTTAGGCATAAGATGGATTTTCCCTCAGAACAAAAATTGAGCATCCCATACTTCCTCCTACAATCATTGATTGAGTGTGCCACAAAACTGAAGGAGGGGACACCAGACCAGCTGGCTCGTCATGGGCTTATGAAGCTCCTCGTAGAAGATGCCCTCCATACTTACACTGTCCCTATTTCCTGGGATATTTTCCATAATATGTCCAAGGATGATGATATCCGGACTCTGGCCGAAGAACTCACTTCATCCATCAGTGAGGAGAAGGAGCATATTGAGGCAGAGAAGAAAACTAAGGGTAAGAAAACCCAGGGCAGACCATCACAGGAAAAGCAAGAAAAAGGACAAGCTGCTGGGGCCAAATCTGTGGGTGAACTAAAAACACAAACGCCAAGGGAGAAGCAGTTGCAAACTCGGGCAGAGAGGACTGAAAAAGGCCAAACAAGTAAGGGCACACCCAAGGCAACCACAACACAAGTCAAAGAGAAGGCACCCCCAGCCAAGAAAGCCAAATCAGGGAAAGCTGGTTCTATAGGAATCCAACAGACTGTTCCTACAGGAAGCCAGAAAACTGCTTCTACAGGAAGCCAGAAAACGGCCACTACAGGACTTTCTACACGAAGTCTGGGGAAAGGGTAGCAGAAGGAGAAATCGCCCGAGATTTTAGCTAGGGAGGCACCAGCTGTGGTGGCCACCCTAAGCACATCTCCCAAGCAAAAGGAGAAGTGAAAAATGGAGCTTCCACTATATTTTAAGGAGAGAAGGAGCATGAGGATTAAAACCGGCAGACCCCAACCATCGTCCAAAGAACCAATCACCATTGTTGACACCCATACCACAACAAAGGAGAGGTCCCCCTCCAAGGCATCCATCACTTATGAGTGGGGAAGCTCGAAGACATCCACCTGTAGGGAGAGAATGGAAAGGTTGGACACAAAAGCCTCTCTACAGGATGCTGAAACTATTCTACAGGAAACATTAGCCAGGCTCAAGGAGACCGAAGAAATGGAAGGTGAGGCAGCCAAATCACCACAAAAGAAAGAAGAAGTAGAGCACATTATGGAACCTAGCCCCCAGCCCAGCTTGGGCTCCTATTATAACTTCTTGGAGGCCGGAAAGATCATTCCTCAGAAATTCACAGTGCCACTTTTCCTTGCACTAGAGGAAGAGAGGGTGAGGACCCACACTTGGATGAAAATCGCTAAGTCCAAGGGAGTAGCAGATATAGGTCCATCTGGAGGAGCAGCTCAAGGAGGCCAGAAGAGAATTGGCTATGGTACGACATGTGGAGAGCAGCTAACGGGTCAGACTACAGGAATAAAATGAGCAGCTCAAACGACAGCTACAGTCACAGGGGCAAGGGAAGGAAGATAGGCCTCATATCTTGGGAGAGCAACAACAACATGAGGGGCCAACAACAGCCACAAATACCCCTTATGAACAAAAAAGAAAGGAAGGGACACAGACTGAAATTGAGGCACTGAACCAGCAGCTACAGGAACAAGAATTGCAAATACTTTCTCTGAAACAGCAAGTGCAAGAAAAGGAGGCCCAACTGGCCTACATGGCCAGTTGGGCAATGGAAGCTCTGCAGTGCAGGCAGCTTGCCAAATCCTATGCCCTATACCTCAAGGACCAATGGTTACAGTTTCAAATCAATACCTTGGCTCAAAGGGGCATCACCCCTTTCCAAAACTATCATTAGTTTGCAACTTTATGTGGCAGTAGTTCATTTGAGGATAGAGCCAAATTGGCAGAGTTCTACTTGCACAACTTCGCCCTTCCGGACATGAACGCATGGGATCCCAACACGGTGATAGGAGATGTCCCGCTTATGGTCATGGCATCTTGGATGAGCCATGAGGAGAAGAGAGCAACAGAGGTCCGCAGTATCATAGGCAAAGAGCTCAGTGAGCCTCTCATGATCAGAGCAGAGCCGGATGACCCCTCAGCAGTGATAAGCGCCCACCAGCACTTGGCCAACAGTCCTTAGGAGCTACCGGAATACATTGAGAAACAGGCTCAAGCCATTGCCCACTTTTAGGACATGGAGAGACTGTTGGGAGAAAACTGCATGCATGCCTGCACAAGGCGATGGAACACACTGCCTCACAGCTTGAAGATAAGGGAATACCACTCTCCCACTAGGATGAGGGAGGCCTTGGCAAGGGTACCTCTCTACAAAAAGTTGATGCAGAACTTACAGGCCAATTGGATTGGCTTGAAATTCAGTCCTCCTTTACTTTTGGGATTGTTAGAAGGAGTGAAGGAAGAGGAGGAAGGTAGACAATGGGAGGAAGTGGAAAAGAAGGCAAGATTCCATGATCGAGAAGAGGATATCACAGCAGAGGCCTGGGACATGAGGGAGGTGGTCAAAGCCATCAAGGATGATGAGCTGGACTAGTTGCTCAGAGGATGAGCAACCGATTTAGCAGGGGGGTGATGATGAGCCCCCAAATTGGGTAACTTATTGGGCTCATTTTGCCTAATTTTCCTTGTTCAATCCTCCATTTTTCATAGATTATGCATGTTTTTTAGTATGTTTGTGTTATTTGAACGAATAAGGGTGGTCACTCTACCTAGGAGGCTAATACGTGGTTATTTCAGGATTTTTGGACAAATTTTGGAGCAAAACCAAGCAATCATGGGTCAGCTGATAGCCAAGCTTGAGGTGAGGATTTGTAGGGAGGTTGTCCCTTGCATTTAATGGCCTTCCTCGAAATCTGCAACCTCAACTCCGAGCTCCATAGGCCACCAAAACGAGTTTTAAAGGCAGCCAAACAATTTTGGGAAAAGTGACTGTTCACTAGCAGTTGGGACAACCGAGTCCCTTGAATCTAGGAGGGCTGCTATCCCCCTCGTATTGTATAAGAAGGAAGGCCTCAGCCTTCGTAGTTTACTTTTGGAACTATTGTTATTTTTGCACTATAATGCTGTGATTTTGCTCAGCTTGTTTTACTGTAGGTACTGCTGTACAACTTTCATATGATGTTTATTTTTGAATAATGAGAAGCAACTTTACTTGCCCACAGATCTGAGTTCTTTATAGGAGCCTGCAGCACTTGGGGTTGGGCCCAACCCGAGTGCTAAAGCTTCCTTTATGTATTGTTATTTGTTCTTTATTCATTTGCAAAAACATTTCTGTTAAGTAGATTAAAGTTTGCTGATTAACTAGGTCACTGTTAATGGTTAGAAAGAATTTTGAATGATCAGATTTAGTTGGTAGGTTGTTAACAGGAAAAAGCTTCAAAAAAGGGCCATCAAACATCTCTGGTTTCACCTCTCCTTCAGTAGGATTAGGAGCTGGGATTAGGATGACTTTGCTGCCCACAAAAACACTGATTTTGCTTTGCCATGCAATCACTAGTGTTTGATTTTCATGTGTAGAAGTTGGTTACGAGTCCAGACTTTTGCTTGCTTATTTGCATGAGTTAAAATACATGGTTTCATCGCAGGTCACACTTCTGTTCATTCTCTTTGCTGGCAGCTAGCAGATTAGGTCAACGTAATTAGGTTTTTGAATTTGCAAGTCTTCGTTGGATCAGTTGGAAAAATGCCTTGCAGAGCATCTGTACCACTCCTTCATTTGCTTATTCTCCATCAGCACCATCCACTCCACCCTCTACTTAGAATCCTTGCCTCCCGTTCGCCATTTGCTCCCATAACCCTAGTTTTGTGTGTAACATTGTTGCAGTCTTCCTTGAACCAAATCCAGCCATCCACACCTGTCCACAACTCCATCCACCAAGTCCTAGACCATCTCCAACCCTCACCCTACCTCCACACTCACTCCTTCTCCTGTTCCTCTTCATTCATCCACAAAAAACCTCATTTTTGAACATCCTGTAGAAAATCACAGACATCCTATAGAACCCCTGCAGACTTCCTGTAGAGGCTCACGAATGAGGTTTCTTGATAGCCAAACTCGGTGAAACTCTATGGAAGGGTGTTAGGGACCCCTTAGGCCCTCTCTGAACCTTCTTGACCTCCTCCAAGCATTCCTTCTTGCACATCCACCTCTGCACAGCAAAAAACAATCAAATCATATGCATAATAACTCTGGCAACTTATTCAAAAATACAAAAAGATGTTTTTTTTTTTTAGATGTTACTGTGCAAGTAGCTTAGATACATGTTTTTATCTTTCTAGACATCAATGGCATTCCTTTCAGTAGCTTGCATCCGCTTTCTTGCATCAGTAGGGTTAGCTGGTAGAATTGGGGTTTGCTAGGATTTACGTTTCCTTTTTGCTTTCCAGTTTCTTTCTGCAAGTAGATCAGCCTTCTTGAAGATAGCTTTCGTCCATCAGTTAAAAAGCTTCTTCTCAGAGCTCATAGAAGTTGGCTTAAGCCCCTAGCGGACTTGTGCCAGCTGACCAAGTGACAGCTGCGGTAAGAGCTAGTACTTGTGCATACAACACTGTCGCTTCCAAGTTTGTTATGAACTACCAGGTTGATAAAAGTAAAGAAGGGAGTCCCAGGAGTGCAACATTATTTGCTGCAATACTGGAGCTCACCACCAGGTTCAACCGAAATTTCCTCACCTCATGGAGGCTCCGCACGTAATGGGGACCATTTCTTCCTAAGGAGGGAGGACTAATCTAGGTGGATATTGGTGGCTGCCCACCTCTTCCACCTATACCTCCAGTCGGTTTCATCAGTTTCCCTGTTTATAGCAACATTTACTATTTTAAGTAGTTTTTTTTCGGGTCTTAAACTTCCAGAGCGGTTTTGACCCCCTAAACGACATTTTTTTGAGGTCCATAGTAGTCTCATAGCCATAGGCAAGGGCTTACGTCAAATCTTGTATTACTCGGAAATATATTTCCAATGAGGTATCTATAGGTTTTAATCCCATACAGAAATTACCTACATACGAATTCTAAAACACAGAAAATAAACAATGCGAGAGCATAACACATAAAACACATATACATAGAGATTTTCCCTGGATCCCAAAATCGTGACTACCAGCTTGATTTTTCATTATCTTCCTTTCAATGTTACAATACATATTTATACATGCCGAAGCATCCAATACCATGGACCAAAAACCATCGCGTCCAAAACCATGGACCGAAAACCATCGCATCCAAAAAACATGTGCAAAAATCATGCACAAAACCATAGGTGGGTCTGCCCAACCTAACATAGGGTCCAAAACCAAAATTTTCCAGGGGTTGCAGGTATCCCTCAAACCCCCTGTGACCTCCCCCCCTCTAACTCCCGATTAAGTATGTGGGCTAGTCGTGGAAAGAATATAACACAACCCAACATTCTCCCACTTGTTGTTTTCTTTCCACAGGGGGCCACAAGAGAGCTTAGTCATTTTTCTAGCCCTGAAACACGCATTGTTTCTCTACACCAAGAGAACTTCTCAGAGCTCATAGATTTTGTCAATGCATCTGCAGTATTCTTCAAAGTGTCCACCTTTACTAGCAACACCTTTTTGTCTTGTATCATATCCCTCACAAAGTGATATTGAACATCAATGTGCTTTGTCTTTGCATGATATGTGGGGTTCTTTGCCAAGAAAATTGCACTTTGGATGTCACAATCTATCCTTATAGCTCCCTATACTAACCCCATACTTGAACACAATCTCTGCAACCAAACTGCTTCCTTGCTTGCATGAGTGGCTGCCATGTATTCTGCCTCTGTAGTTAATAGTGCCACTACAGATTGTTTCTTACTCATCCAACTGACTGCACCTCTAAATAGGTTAAACACATACCCACTTGTAGATCTTCTCTGATCCAAATCTCTAGCCCAGTCTGCATCAACAAAGCCACAAATATCCAACATTCTGTCCAATCCTGATCTTCCTTGGTAGCACAAACCATAATCACTAGTGCCACACAAATACCTGAAAACTCGCTTCACTGCTGTCCAATACTCCTTCCCTGGCTTTGACATAAACCTGCTCAATACTCCCACTGCATGTGTAATGTCTGGTCTAGTACAGACCATTTCATACATTAGGCTACCGATTGCACTTGCATATGGAACACGGGACATGTCCTCTTCCTCTTCTTGTGTCTTGAGACACTGTTCAACAGATAACCTCACACCTACAGGAATAGGAACCTTCACCAGTTTACTATCCTGCATATTAAACCTCTGCAGTATTGTCTCGACATACTTCATCTGGTTTAACCAGATCTTCCTCTTTGCCCGATCTCTTTCAATTTCCACACCCAAAATATAGTTTGCAGCACCAAGATCTTTCATGTCGAATTTGCAGGACAATTGGGTCTTCAAATCCTGGATAATTTCTTTGTCATTTCCAACCAACAACATATCATCCTCATACAAGACCAGATAAATAACACGGTCACCAATTAATTTAAAATACACAAAGTGATCTGCTTTGCTTCTGGTGAAGCCAAGTCCCCGTATAAATGTATCAAATTTCTGATACCACATCCTTGGTGATTGTTTTAACCCATACAGAGACTTCTTTAACTTGCATACCAGTTCTTTCTTACCCTTCACCGCAAATCCTTCAGGTTTCTTCATGTATATTTCCTATTCCAGATCCCCGTGAAGAGATGTTGTCTTCACATCCATCTGTTCTACCTCAAAATCAAAAGCAATAGCAACAGATAAAAGTAATCTAATAGAATTTACCTTGGCAACTGGAGAAAAAATATCACCAAAATCAATTCCCGACACCTGGGAATAACCTTTTGCTACCAACCGAGCTTTGTATTTCTCCACTTTTCCTTCTGCATTTGTCTTCTTCTTGAACACCCATTTGCTGCCAATGGGTTTCCTTCCAGTCGGCAAATCCACTAGATCCCAAGCCTCATTTTTGTGCAAAGATGCCATTTCATCAACCATGGCCTCTTTCCAGAGTTTTCCATCCTCTGAATCCACTACTTCCTTCACAGTTCTGGGATCATCGTCAATAATAGACAAAGAAAAATTTGAACAGAAAGCAGATGGACTATACCTTTATGGCTGCCTTCTTTCTCAAACTGATCTTCTCACACCCAGAGTTTGTGGCTCTTCATCTTCTGATTCCTCCTTTGCTGTAGAGTCTGATTCTTCCTCCTTAAGCTCAAACTCTATCTTCTCAGGTTCCTTTGGTTGGACTTCATGTTTAATAACATATTTTACCTCTCCGAATACCACATCTCAGCTGTATACAACCTTCTGTGTGGCTGGGTTCCAAAGCTTATAACCCTTTAAACCATCCTTATACCCAATAAAGATGCACTTTTCAGATTTACTATCCAACTTGGTTCGTTTCTCCTTTGGAAAATGTACATATGCATCACATCCAAATACCCTCAGATGTAAAAGAGAGGGTTTCTTACCAGTCCATACCTCTTGTGGAGTCTTATCCTCCAACGCTGATGAAGGTGACCTGTTAACCAGGTGACATGCAGTATCCACTACCTCTGCCCAGAATTCCTGTCCTAACCTGGCACCACTGAGCATGCTTCTTGCCCTTTCCATCAACGTCTTATTCATTTTTCTGCAACTCCATTTTGGTGAGGTGTATATGGAGTAGTCTTCTGTCGTGCTATACCACACTTCTTACAAAATTCTTCAAATTCCTTACTGCAAAACTCTCCACCATTATCTGTCCTCAGCACCTTTATCTTATTCTCTGTCTGATTTTCCACGAGAGCCTTAAATTCTTTAAACCTGTCAAAGGCTTCAGATTTCTTCTTAAGGAAATATATCCATGTATTCCTTGAGAAGTCATCTATAAATGATACATAGTACACAAACTTACCCAGTGATGGAGCCTTCACCGGTCCAAACACATCATTGTGCACAAGTTCTAATATCTGTTTCGCCCTCTTACTACTAGAGGGGAAACTCACCCGATTCTGCTTCCCATATACACAATTTTCATAGAAATAAAAATCCAGAGAGCTATTACTCATACCTTCTACCATACCTTTACCATGAAGTATTCGAAGGCCCTTATCCCCAATATGTCCAAGCCTTTGATGCCACAACATGGTCTTCTCTCCAGAGACCACTAGATTTTCTGCTCCACTTTCAGGAACCACAAAACTATTGCACCCATCAATAATAGTGCTACCTTGCAGCTTGTACAGAGTTCCAATTCGAACTCCCTACGTCAATACTTGTGCTCCCCGAACCATTTTGCAAGTATCCTTCTCGAACACTGTTTTTACACCTGCATCATCCATCTTGCTTATAGAAATCAGATTTCTGGCCAATGCAAGAAAATGCAGAACACCCGGAAGTGTTCTCATCCTTCCACCTTGCAACTTTAACTTTACTTTTCCGCGACCAATGATCCTAGCCTTCCTATCATCCCCTAAGAAGACATCACCACCATCGTATTTCTCATACTTGTAGAACCACTCTCTATGGGGAATGAAGTGAAAGGATGCACCTGAGTCAATCAACCATGCCTCATGATCTACATGTGTACTTGAAGAAGCCAAGTACACATCCCCACTTTCATCTGAGGTGGTTTTCGCCTCTGCAGAAGGAGCATCATCAGATCCCTTTCCTTTATCAGGAGATTTATATTTACAGTCCCTTTTGTAGTGCCCTTCCTTTCCGCATTTCCAGCACACCAACTTTACAGGTTTTCCTGGAGATTTAGATCTCCCTCTAGATTTAGATTTCCCACTCGATGACTTATTTTTGTTTCTGTTTTGGGACCGTCCTCGTATAGACAAGGCATCACCATTCTGGCTCTCCATATTTTTCTGTCTCATCTCCTCCGTTAGCAAGGATGAGACTATTTCATCAAACTGCAAGGCAGTTGCATTGCTACCTATTGTAATAACCAGACTATCCCACGAATCTAGTAGAGAACACAACAAACTGATGCACTTATCTTCATCTGAAATTTTAATATCAACAGATGCTAACTGACTTACCAAAGTATTAAATGCGTTCAGATGCTCTGTCATCGAGTCTCCATTTTTCATCCTCAGGTTATACAACTTTTTCCGCAGGAACAATTTATTCACTAGAGTCTTAGATTGGTATAAAGTCCCTAACTTGTCCCACAAAGCCTTCACTGTAGCTTCCCTTTATACATTCAGCAATACTGAATCCGAGACACATAATCGTATTGTGCTCTTTGCCTTCTGATCCAACTTCTTCCATTCTTCATCGGACACTCCCAGTGGTTTAGTACTCAGATCTACCGTGATCCACTGATCTTTATCCACCAACAAATCCTCCATCTTGAGTTTCCACAACTCAAAACTCTGACGATTAAATTTCTCGATCTCTATCTTTCCACTGCTCGCCATCTTGTTTCACCACAATCGATCTCGCAGATCTCCCACTGAACAGGGTCTACCACATGCCCGAGCGAAACCCCTCAGCAATAAAGGCGTCCCCTTGAAGTGAAAACTACTCTGATACCAAATGTAGGTTTTAACCCCGTATAGAAATTACCTGCATACGAACTCTAAAACATAGAAAATAAACAATGCAAGAGCATAACACATAAAACACGTATACATAGAGATTTTCCCCTAGATCCCAAAACTGGGACCAACAGCTTGATTTTTCATTATCTTCCTTTCAATGTTACAATGCATATTTATACATCCCGAAGCATCCAATACCATGGACCGAAAACTATTGCGTCCAAAAAACATGTGCGAAAATATTGCATAAAACCATAGGTGGGTCCGCCCAACCTAACATAGTGTCCAAAACCAAAATTTTCTGAGGCGCTGCCCTGGACCCCATAAAGTGGGGTTACAGATACCCCTTAAACCCCCTGTGACCTCCCCCCCTCTAACCCCCGGTTAAGTACGTGGGCTAGTCGTGGAAAGAATATAACACAACCCAATAGTATCGTACGCACCAAATAGAGATAATATGACCAAGCTACGACTCCGGGAAGTTGGCTGCCCAAATAATCCCAACAAGGCCCACAAACTCTTAGCATTCCATCTCTTGGGGTTAGGGTTTTGGTTGTTTACGATTTTCCCTTATTGTTAAATAATAAAATGGCCCTTGAGCATCATTGTAACACAGTTCAGAGGCATGTATCCGCCACATCTCTTCTCAGAGATAAGCTACCATAACCCGAGCTAGTTTATTTCCATTTTTGTGCATAAGCATATTTCAGTTCTTTGATATTAATGAAGTGAAGTTTTATTTTTGCTACATCTCTTTGGTTATGTGTATATCCATATTTTTTTGTGTTCCTGCATAATTCTGGATCAATGATAGAGTAAAGGGATGTGGAAAGAAATATGTGCGGTAGAATCTTCATTAATTGTGTATGAAATCTCTCCGCACAAAAATTTATTGCTAATTGATTTATTAAAGGTTGTGTAGTCTAAGCAATGAAATCTTTTTGCACAATGAAATGTCTCCGCACAAAACTTTCCTCACTTTTTTTTTAATAATAATGTTTCATTTTCTGTGAAGTTATTATTCTGCTTAAGATCAAAACATTTTATATCAAGCAACTATATACTTAGAAATCAAAATCGCATAAAATCAATATATCAATTTTATTTTGAAATACAAAAAAAAAAAAAAAAAATCTTCCTTATGTATAGTAGGGAGATATGTGGAAAGTGTAATAAAAGCATTTCTCGGACTATCGCACTTTACACAAATTTAAAATATTAAAACGATCAACATTATTAAAGCTTCATAGCAAATAGAAGTACTTAAAATAAAAAATGTTAACTACATTTCGATTATGTATTATTGGCACATGCATGCATGTCATGATACACGAGCTCAAAGCATAAGTCTCTAACATTAAGAAATACAATCACAATAACAAAAACTATATCGAGTTTTAAATTTCAATCATCATAATTATGATTAAAATAAGTATAATACATGGAACATATATATGAAATCTAAAGTTGTTCTTGACTATTCATTATAATTGTGATTAGTAACATATGTCTTATTAACGTTTCTGAGCAGTGTCACATAATTTAGATGCACACAAGATCTTATGCAAAACATTAAGAACTCTTATTGTGAGCAGAAATCACTTATATTGGTAATGAAAATGCTCAACAACTCAACTCATTAGCCCATTCACTATGTTATTTTGTCATCTTCTCTTTAACTATATGTTCCTGCATTCTAGAAAATTAAATACATTCATGCCAATGGAGACTGGGATTGGGCTCCTGTGTATCGTAATATGGAAAATGGAAACTACAAAAGAAAACAAGGAACTGCATTGAACAACTAGACTACGTGACATTAATATAATTAGCAAATCCCAATAACTAAATACTAGTAAACAAAAAACGAAAGTGTGAAGATTCAAGGACACTTACAGTATGTGAAATCATATACGCTAATTGTTTCACTATCAGTTATCTTTTAGATCCATGATTCATTGAACGAACGTCTTCAACGTAGCTTTAATGAAATATTTCATTGGATCGATTATAATCTCTAGCTTAACAAGCTGATTGAATATATGTTTTTCGATCTCCATTGCCTCTTTTTGTAATTGAACAACTAAGATAGACTTCTTGTCATTAATACTAACAAAGTTAATTAGCCATTTGCTAATTTCTTTTGTAGTAAAATCAATTATATCATCAAATTTTTTTGCTATTGACTCTTTTAGCTTTTCCAATTCAGCTGCTAGGGTGTCTTTTGTGATCAATTCATAATTGCACGTGTATCGTCTAGATCTTGAACAATTTTCCCACCTCTAGATACACATTACTTCTTCTATTATCTATGCTTTCACACTCAAAAATAATGTTTTCTAGTTTCTTGATTCTTTTAGACCATTTAGCTCTGATTTGCTTCATTGGATTAACATTTAGGAGTTCTTTATTTATTTTTGTCTAAATCAGACAATAATTCAAGCCTTTGACTAAAACCAAGTAAGTCATTGTTAACAAAATGTTTGTATTCGTTAACATTACTTTTGACCAAATTAGCAAATGAGTTGATGTCATGTGCTAAACGCAACAGATGAGAAACTGTTTGCCATGCATGTTCATTGATTTCTAATCTTTGGCATATATTAGTGACAATATGAGATTTGGTTGCATTAATGAGTTTCAGAGCTTTATTAAATCCATGTTATGTGCTAGCGGTGGGAATTGTTGATGACAGTATCCCTATTGCAAGTGGAGTCATCAACAAAGGACCCAGATTTAAAAAAATTCCCTCTTCTATTCTTACTTTCTGTATCAGGTTCTCTACTTCCTGTTACTCAATAGACACTATGAGTGCGTTACCACTAGCTTGATAGAATCTCATGAGGTCGTTGGCTGCAATTCTAGACATATCAACATTCGTTTCTACTTTATCAATAACTTTCTTACTATGCACCTTTACTTTTTCAATTTTCAATTATTTATTGTTCGTGTTATAGTTTGCATCTTGAAAAGTGACAAAGCAATCATTGAAGATAAAAGCTTCTTTGTCATTTTGCTACATTATTTTTTGTTTTCTGGCCAAACAAGTATTGACCCAATCAGGTAGCATACCAGTTTCAATTTCCAAGGTCATAACTTCTTCAATGCTTCCTATTTTCATGGGACTTTTGGATTTGGCTAATTCAATAGTGTGCATTTTGTCTGGAATAAATGTTCGACGAGGCTCGTTGTCATCCCTGCTAGCTGATAGTTGATTGTGACTCAAATTTACACTTTCAATACCTTTTCACTTATTTTGACTTGAAGATGAATTCAGACCAATTCTAGATGTGCAAGATAGAGATTGCTACAGAGGGTTTATTCCTTTTTGCTTGTAATTTGTTTCGGTGTTGATTCTCGCTTCTTAAAAAAATTCTATAGTACACATTGTCAGTTCTTGATTATTGCATGGAGCATTATGTCTCTCTTTACTTCCCTTTGCAACTCTTGTCAAAAAGCTCTCATATTTAATAACACTTAGATGTGTGATAAATAGGGCTTCAGGATGAAAGCCCCATCAGGCTTCAATTTCTTTTAAATTAAAACAATGCAAAGGCTTCACAAGCTTTGCAAGGTGGCTTGCATTCTTTATCATTACTTATCCAACAGTAAATGGCAAAGAAATACATTATTTTTTCTTTTCTTGTTCAAATATAACTTGTCAAATGTAGTATTCTATACAGATTTCGATAACAAAATACTTGTCTATAACAATTTTTGGAAGCAACATTGGCTTACCTCGAAACCCATAAACTTGAATAACTGTATTATTTCCTCTTTCTTCATGTATCCCTTTCCCCACAAGAAATTTGTTGCTTCGCCAAATATTCGATGGGGCTCTTGTCCAATTATCGTGCAAATAGCTTGCTTTACAAAAATATCTTGGATTAGACAAAAAATTGAAGTTTCTTCCCGCTTCCATAATATGGGATACCATAATTGCATCGGTTCTTCGTTAAAATTGAATTTAGGATTATGCAGCAAGTCACAAAAGACATGACTTGAGACGAGGGTTGTTATCAAATACGCCATCATGAAGAATCTAGTGCTCTTGAACAAATTCGATAATTGAAACGCTAATTCATTTGAAATAAGGTCAGCCTAGTCGAATACATAATTTTTTTATATAAATAATACAACACATAAAGAATGTATCTTGGAATATTGGCCATAATATCTTGGCCCATAAGATGGGCATAGAGCCAACATAACTCTCTGAATGGCTGTCTAAACAAAGTAATATCTAGAACAAAAAGATTAAAAGGAACCTTCGAAGTTGGTGAAATGAACTCTTGAATGATGTTTGTGTCACTTGTCTCTGACTCTAAAAAATTATTTGCTTTTGATAATTTTAAGCATATATTTGGATTTGGTAGCTTGAACATGCACCTGAATGCATCCAAAGTCAAAGAAATAGGAGTCTTTTTGGATGCTAGCACATTTTTTCTCATTTTAAAATCAAAATTCTATGAGCACAAATAAACGATTTCTTTGAAATCAAACACTTCTGGGATGCATCCAAAATTCTCTAATCCGCTAGACCAAATCTTACCACTATTCTCTCTTCTGTGGATAGATTCACATATCGTGATATGCAACTGACCACTGAAAGCTCTCATCGTGCAAACAAGTTCATTGTATAAGTGCAAATAACTTATTTCCTCCCCTGGTAGCCACTTTCGCTTTGTACTTTTAAAATATTATGTCAATAAGTAACGTTTTCTCTACAATTTAAGTATAGATTTATCGATACTTTAAACAATCACCACTTGTTACTATTTTTCATATGAAATCCATTTACAAGACACTCTCAATAAATAACAATTCAAAATAGCAAAGCCGACGTTTATGGGAAGTAGTGGAAATAAATCGCGTAGTTTAAACAAGCCACAATTTCGTCCATAAAACAATAGAAAGTTCGTCATGCTTTTTAGAGAACCTAGCAGAAAATTTTGGAAAACCATATTACAATTGGCAAGCTTCAAGATTTTTGGTATTGCGACGATTGTTGATGGTACTAAATCCATTTCAGCCACTCAAAAAAGGAAAGGGAAAAAAACGATTTTAACACTATGATAGTTAAACTTTTTGGAATTTTTGTAGTTGCTATGGCAAGAAATTCGTTGTCCAAATGAAAGTGTGGTTTCGATAAATAATGCCTAAATGAATGTCGAAATTATTGTAACCGCCTCCTCCCACATTTACCCACTTGTACCAGTTTACCCGGGGTAAACATGAGTTGAGGATCACTATGATAAGACTCAACCTCCTATATGACCTCAAAGAAATGGAGTCGACAAATTAAGACCTTACTGACTTCCCTCGGGTGCTACAAGAGCTCCAAAAGCAACCTAGAGCTCCAAAAGCAACCTAACCCCTCTAGGTGTCAAACCCCTAAGATAACTCTCTTTTTCATTGACCTAGAGCCCCAACCGCTCCCTTACCAATGCATGCAAGTGATTGTAGCCCTCCAGTCGCATTGATAAGCCTGCCTCCATGTGATTGTGGAATTCTTAGTCAGTTCTATGCCAACGACCTTGAATTCTTAGCCACTTTTTTAGGGCTAGGACTCAGGCCTCTGCCCATAACTCAGTGAAACTTCCTGAAATGATAATGACATAGAAACAAAGATTATAAACCAAAACTTGAACCAAGACTTGACCTGTCTCTCCCAACCAGGACTGACATTCCATCAAACATATGGTAAACATGCAACCTATAGGTCATGAATGCAAACTTAAACATAGGGATCTGAAACTTATATGAGGTTAATCAATAAGGACCAATGCCTTCTCACAATAGTTTTCATATCATCAATTAGGTCATGCATTCATTAACCAAACATTCATTAATGGAAATGTGTTAAGAGCCATACTTAGATTTGTCAAATAATTATCTCATAACCAACACGTAACCATATAAATAACAATGAGAGAACAATCATTAAAGCCACATAATAACAAGTACATTTACTCATCAAAATAAAGAGGAACTCAACTCTTATTAACCATATGCAAAATCCAACCAAGTCAGGGATTTCCACATACCACCTGACCATAGATTGGGTTTAACCAAATCTTTCTTTTAGCCAATCACCCTCATGCCATATTCCAAGCATGAATGTGGGATCTCATGGGATAAACCAATCCATAAACAACCAACAAAATCCAAAGTTTAAACCACCTCCACCCTCACCATACCGTGATCTCACCCAAAACAGTTCTAAGATCACAAAAATAAACCAAGCTTAGATGCCTCATAATTCCTTCAACATCCCTTGAGGAATTTTTCTGTCTCCATCCACCTGTTGATAGCTTCTTAGAGAAACCCATCTCCAACCCCAACCCTTGTGATTTTCCTGTGACCACCTCACCTGCATCCAAAACCTTCCGAAAATCCAAAGCTCAACCTTGAAATAATCCCATCACACCATGGCTATCCAGAAATGGAAAGGTAAGGCTAAAACCATTGTCAAAACCTGACAAAATCCATGCCACTAACAACAAAGAAACCAAAATACACACATGCATATGCCATGCATGCCAAAACCAGCTAGGAAATCATACATGCAATCTATTACTTGTAAGTATTCCTGTTGAAGCCACCTGATCCAACCTATCCTTGCTTCCCTTGTCCTTTCCTTGTTTTCATTGTCCTTCTTGTGCTTGATTTCTTTTCCTTCTCCTCTTGGTGCTCTTCTCCTCTTTGAGGCTAACTTAAAAATTGAACTGACAAAAGGCTACCAACTGATGCTTTGATGTTTTTTTTTTATTATTAATGCCTCTAATTTCTTTATTTTCCCTATAGTTTCCTTCAATTTTATCCTCACATGCAACCTGTGACCTTTCACCTCCATTTTCTCCTAATTTCCTTTATTTTCATAAAAAAATATGCCAATTAATACCTCTTTGCCTTTTCAAATCCTGTGTCATTTCCTTTGCCAATTTTCCTTAGCCTTAAACACAAGTGATGTCCATTAGGATGTTTTTCCCAACATTAAGCTTAAAATAAGTGTCCCATGACCTTGGACTTATTTTGCCTTTATTAACTTTTATTACATGAACTTTTAACCCGAGGTTTTTACAGACCCCTCCCCCTTAGGGAACATTGTCCTTAGTGTTCTATGACACATACAACCAACAAAACCATTAAAACCAAAACATACTGCCCATGGAGCTTTATAACCCAGCTCATTGCAGTATTTACAATGAACAACCCGCTCAAAAGCAAAACCATCATGACAAACATGAAAACCATACTGCTTATTGGAGCTTTATAACACAACTCATTGTAATATTTACAATAACAACCATACCTAAATATGTACAAATACCAAAAACTCATTTTCCTCCATCAACAAACAATGAAGGATACATAACCCACATCTGATCAACCATCTCCCATGTAGCTTCTTCGGGACGAAAGTGCTTCCACTACACTTTAACTTGCTCGATTGCTCTGTTCTAGAGAATAAGTTGTTTCCCCTACAATACGCAATGAGGTTTCGACTGGAATTCTCCTTTTAGCTCCACTTGCAATACAAACCAATCAATAACATGATCAACATCCTTTACATGTCTTTTAAGCAATGGAACATGGAAAACATCATGGAATTTCATTGTTAGAGGCAATGCGAGTCTATAGGCCACTGGTCCAATCCTCTCAAGGATCTCAAAAGACCCGCAATACTGTGGTTCCAACTTGGCACATGATCCAATCCTCAAGGAGCTCTTCTTGGGCTTGATGTGAAAATACACATGCTCCCCATTCTGAAACTTCTTAAATTCTTTGTGTTGGTCTGCATAACTCTTCTATCTGTCCCGTGCTGCATTTAGATTCTTCTCTATAACCTGGATTTCATGTTCCATGTCTGCCAACATATTCGGTCCAATAAGTACCCTATTCACTGGATCACTATAGCTGATGGGAGTATTACAATTCCACCCATACAATCCCTCAAATAGACTCATCCTCAGTGACTCTCGATAACCATGGTTGTAAGAAAAATCAACCAATGTAAGGTACTCCTCCCATCTCCTCTACTGATGCATCACATACATCCTCAACATATACTCCAAAATCCCATTGACCCTCTCTATCTGTCCATCTGTCTACAAATTATAAGTTGTACCGAAGGCCAACTTTGTCCCCAAACCTGCAAAAAACTCCTTAAAAAACTTGGAAGTGAACTTAGCATCCCTGTCTGACACAATCTTCTTTGGAACATCATGTAATCTCACGATCTCCCTAATGAATATCTATGCTACCTCAATATTTGAGTAAGTAGTCTTCACTGGAATGAAGTGAGCTACCTTTCTCAGACTGTCTGCTACAACCGTGATAGAATCATGTTGCCTCGATGTCCTTGGATGTCCTATAATGAATTCGATGGAAATGACCTCCCATTTCCAATATGGAATCATAATCGGCTGAAGCAATCCACCTAAATTCTTACACTCCGCTTTCACTCGGTTAATAGTCCAAACATCTAGCCATGAACTCTGCCACTTCCTTCTTCAGATTCGGCCAATAGTAGAACTTCTTCATTGTTGTCAACATCTTCTAGTATCCTGGGTGTCTTAAATATGGTTTGACATGAAACTCCCTTGAGATAAGCTTCTTGATCCCACTATCATTCAACACATAGATCCCGTTCCTGAATCTCACCAAGTCATCAGTCGTGATATGATAATCCATATCCTATTCACCTGTACCTTGTTGTTTTAACTTGTACTTAAGCTCCCTGTACCTATCATTCTATTGTCCTGCCTGTAAGATCTGATCCTGTAAATCTATCCCATATGTGCTCACTGTTGCAACATGGTTCATCTGCACTCTCCTACTGAGAGAATCTGCAACCCTATTCTCCTTACCCTTGATGTATCCGATCTCAAATTCAAACTCACTAAGGATATGTAACACCCTCATCCCACATCTACCCAAGTAACCAATCAACTCGGGTAAATATGCGACGAGGGCCACTATAATGGGATTCAACCTCCTATGTGACCTTAAGGAAGTGGGATTGACGAAAACACACCACAAAGACCTTTCATATCATCAACAAAACTCCCAGTAGCCAACCCAACCACTTAGGTAACTAGCGCTTGAGATAAAATAAAGTTTTCAACCATTAAACCCCTAGACACTCCCTTGATATGGGCATGCATGCGTCCAGGAGGCTCTAGACGCTCCCAAAACATAGGTATGCATGCATCCAGGGAATTTTCTCCTCAGACCTGTGCTTATGACTCCGGGATTTGTGCCACTTTTTCAGGCCCAGAGCTTAGGTCACCGCTCAGAACTCAATGACACTTTCAAAAATGAATTTACACAACATAACAATGATGCATTTGCAAAAACATTGACATGGTCTAGACTAGACCCCTACTAGCCATGACATACATTTTGTCAAACATGTCACAAATATGTAATCTACATGTCTAAATAACATATTTGAGCATAGGGGTCTAATACTTATCTGAGAATCGCTAAGAAGCATTGTTCCCTTATATCATTAGTTGCATTATCATCTATTAGGTCATAGATACATTATCTATTCATTTACAAATCAAGTATGAGGAGAGCTATACATCATCATTGTCATAATACATGCTTATAACCAACATAATAACAATAGAAATATCAAGGATACATCAACCATAAAATCCACATATAAACCAATATAATACTCATGAATTAACAAGGATAAAAAACCTCATATTAATGATGCAAAAGCTAACCCGGGATGAGACTACCACGTTCCACCCGACCATAGAATTTTTGAGCCAATACTCTCTTCAGTCATTCACCCCCGTCCATATTCCAAGCATGAATGTGGGACTAAAAAAACGAAGCAACCAGGGCATCCCGAGGCTACACAACCTCACCCTCATCAATAGAAGCCAAGCTTTACCGTAATCCATCTCAGATCACTAGGCCAAATAAGAAGGGATGCCACCAGATTTCTCCACCTACACCGTGAGGAATTTTCCTGTCTCCTAGTCTCTTAGGCTTTACCGCAATCCACACAGGATCACTAGGCCCTAAACAGAGACCCATGCTCCAGGATTTACTGCATATCCCATCCCGGGATTACTAGGCCTGATAGAGAGCACCCACCTCTAGGATTTATCATATATCCCGCCATTCACCGGTCGAGTATCCCTAGGCCAACCAAGGAAACACAAAATCTGGCTTTACCGCAACCCATAGTTCGGTTCAGGGGTTACTAGGCCATGTGTTATATTATTTAGAGATCCACCTCACTCAGCTTCGAATCCATCTGACAATCCAAATCAACCAAAACATGAGAACCCCATCACACCATGGTTATCCGGAAATGGCAAGGCTAGGCTGAAAACACTGTCACACCTGGAAAAACCCATGCCATAACAACAAATAACCACATGCAATACCATGCATGCCAAATCTTGCAAGGAAAACACACATGAAAATTGATACCTACAAAGAATCTTGTTGTGGCTGCTTGATCCTGCTCTTACTTGCTTGTTCCTTCCTTCTTCTTTGCTCCTTTGCCTTTCTTGATCCAATGCCAAAGTGATCCAAGAAAACTCTAAGTTTCCAAGAGTGAGAGAGAGAGAGAGATAATAATGAGAGATCTCCAAAACTGAACTGAAAAAAGGTACCAACTAATCCTCATAAACTTTTTTATCAATTAGGTCTCTATTTTCTTCATTTTCCATTATTTTCCTTCATTTTCCTCCTCACATGCCACTAGTGACCTTTCACCTTCCTTTTCTCCTAATTTCCATTATTTCCATAAATAAATGTGCCGAAAATTCCATTTTTCCTTTCCAAAGCCTTAGCCATTGCCTTTGCCAATTTCCTTAGCCATAATAAACCAAATGAACACTCGCACTAGGATGTCTTACCCAACATTTAGCTTGGAATAAGTGTCCCATCAACCATGGTTATTATTTTTTCCTTTCTTAACTTTTATTACATGGAATTTTCACTAGGGATGTTACACCATCCTCGGTGTTCAACAACACCTATACCTTAGAAAAACCACTGAAAAGAAAACACACTACCTATGGAGCTTTATAACATAGCTTTATGCAGTATTTACAATGATCACCCTGCTGAAAAGAAAACCAACATGACAACATAACAATATGACAACTATAATGACATGACACCCATACTGCTTATTGGAGCTTTATAACTTAGTTCATGGCGGTATTTACATCCACACACATATGTACATATACCAAACATCACCAAAAAATGTAACAAAAACATATACAAAAACATTAGCTCAACCAACAAATAAGGAAGGATACACAACCCACCTCTGATCCACCATCTCCCATGTAGCTTCATCGGGCCCAAAGTGCTTCCATTGTATTTTAACCTGCTCGATTGCTTGGTTCTAGAGCATGAGCACCTTTATTTGCAATATACATTGAGGTTCCGGCTGAAATTCTCCATTTGGCCCCACATGCAATACAGACCAGTCAATCACATGATCAACATATTTAACATACTTCTTAAGTAATGACATATGGAAAACATCATGGACTTTTACTGTCAGAGGTAGTGCAAGTTGATAGGACACTGACCCAAACCTCTCAATGATCCTGAAAGGTCCACAAAACCATGGTGTCAGCTTGGCACATGATCTAATCTACAAGGATCTCTTATTCGGTTTGATGTGCAAGTACACTTGTTCCCCAACCTAGAAACCTTGAAAAACCTATTCCGATCTGCATAGCTCTTCTACCTATCCTGTGCTGCTTTCAAATTCTTCTTTATTACTTGCATTTCCTGCTCCACATTTACCAACATGGCCAATCCAATCAACACCATGTTAACTAGATCACTCCAACTCATGGGAGTATTAAAAATCCTCAAATAGACTCATCTTCAAAGATTCATGATACCCCTTGTTGTAGGCAAACTCTATGAGCAGAAAATACTCTTCCCGCTTTCACTGTTGATGCATCACGTACATCCTCAACATGTCCTCCAATATCATGTTAACCCTCTCAGTCTGTCCAACTGTCTGTGGATGATAAACTGTACTAAAAGCCAACTCTGTACCTAATCTTGTAAATAACTCCTTCCAAAACTTGGAAGTGAACTTTGCATCCTTGTTTGACACAATCTTCTTTGGGACACCATGAAATCTAACCACATCTCTAATGAATACCTATGCTACATCACTAACTGAGAAAGTAGACTTCACTGGAATGAAGTGCGCAACCTTTGTCAACCTGTCCACAACAATCATGATGGAATCATGTTGTCTCACTGTCCTTGGCAATCCTGTGATAAAGTTTGTGGAAATAACCTCCCATTTCCATTCTAGAATCATAATTGGTTGTAGAAATCTACCTGGATGCTTACACTCTATCACCTGCTGACAATCCAAGAACCTAGCCACAAAATCTGCTACGTCTCTCTTCAAATTTGGCGAATAATAGAATTTCTTCACTGCTATCAACATCTTTTGATAACCTGGGTGACCTGAATATGGTTTCGAATGAAACTCCCTCATGATCACCTTCTTGAGTTCATTGTTGTCTGGCACATATACCTTGTCTCTAAACCTAACCAATCCATATGTTGTGAGATGATAGTCAACATCCTATGCTCTTGCATTTGTACCTGTACCTGTACTTTGATGCAACCTATGCACAATCTCCATATACCTGTCATCCTACTGACCTGCTTGCAAGATCCTCTCCTGTAGATTTGTCCCTAGGAACTCAGCTACTATATGATTTACCTGTATCCTCCTGCTAAGAGCATCTGTGACCCTGTTCTCTTTTCCCTTGATGTACCTGATCTCAAAATTGAACTCATTGATTGTGGCCAACCATCTAGTTTGCCTAACGTTCATATTCAGCTGGTCAAATGGATAACTCAATCCACTATGATCACTCATCAATACAAACCTCCTTCCAAGAAGATAGTGCCTCCACATATTCAATGCATGTATGATCGTTGCTAGCTCAAGATCATGTGTCAGATAGTTCTTCTGATGCTCATTCATCTTCCGTAACTCATAGCATACCACCTGTCCATCCTAAATAAGAACTCCACCAAGTCGTCTCTTGCAAGCATCTGTGCATACTACAAACTCTTTGTTTGGATTTACAATCTTTAACACTAGTGCATGCAACAACAACCGCTTGAATTGCTCAAAGCTAGCTGTACACTCCTCTATCCATTCAAAATTATTACCTCTCCTCTGCAATGATGTAATAAGATAAGCAATCTATGAGAAGTTGTTAATGAACCTCCTGTAGTAACCTACCAATCCCATGAAGGATCTCACCTCATCTACATTCCTAGGAGCTGCCCATTCCATTATAGCTCTTACCTTTTTTGGATCCACTGTTATGCCCTCCTTGGAGACAACATGTCCCAAGTAATGTATCTCAGTCTGAAAGAAACTGCACTTGCTAAGCTTAGCATACAATTGATGCTCTCTCAACAACCTCAACATTGTTGCCAAATGTTCTACATGCTCTTCTTCATTTTTTGAAGATACCAATATATCATCAATGAACAAAATAACAAACTTGTCCAAATACAGACGCAACACACTATTCATCAAGCACATAAAGGTAGTTGGAGATTAGTTAAACCAAATGGAACTACAACAAACTCATAATGCCCATACCTGGTGTAGAGTCTCCAAAATGTATTTAAAGTATCATCCACTTTCACCTTTATCGCCACCATTTCACTCACATGTCACAACTCCATATCCATATAATCTTTCATTAGCTTCAATTTTCATAATTATATGGGTTCCATTTGTGTTTTCCAAAAGTTAACAATTTCTAGTATTATAAGTGAATTAAATGGTTTAAACTTAGAAAAACGACATATACTTGCTAATACTTAAAAGTGGCTTGAGTTTCATGACATATGTAAGTCATTTGGAAGCTTCCAAGGCACTCTTATGTGGCTTCCAATGCTCAAATTCGAATTCCCTTCAAGATATGGAAGAAGGTTTGGATGAAGGTCAAAGAGGATATGTGTCTCATCATTATCTATTTGAGTTGTAACTCTATGAGATTTTCTAGGGATCTAGGGAGAGAATAATGGTCTTCCATTAATGAGGTAGATTCTTATGTTATTGTATAAATAAGAGAGCCTCCTCCTTTCAAAGGCATGTGTAAATTTGGGTAGATGCTCATGTTTTGAATATAGAATTTGGATTTAGCATAATGCTCATGAGCGATGTTCACTTTGATTTGGTTATGCTTGTATTTGGAGCCTTTCAACTTTCCATTTCTCATGCTTTTGGATTGACCACCTATAATGTGTGAGATTTATTATTTTTCATAGATTAAAATTTATTGTTTTTCATAGATTAAGATTTATCGCTTTCATAGATTAAGATTTATTTATTTCATATCTTTTCTTGTGTGAGAGGTTAAGAGTGATTGTTTTTTTATTTGCTTTCATATCTAGATGTTAAGAATGATTGTTTTTGCTTTCATTTTATCTCATGTGGTTTTGATTATTCATTTCATAGGATCCTGATTTGATAATGCACACATGATCTCTTAGAGTAGATTTCATTTCATGCATTTTCATTTTTGCAAGTGTGGTAGATCAAGATTTCAATTCCTGCAAGTGTGATAGATTAAGATTTCAATTCCACATATTGTACTATAATTTATTTTGAATTGATTGTTGAATTAGAATAAGTGAATTTGGTTTGTCGCTATTTGGTTTCGTAGTTATATTGATCTAAATTGGAAGTTAATTTCTAGCATATACAATGCATGCATGCTTTGCAAGTTTTACAAAACGCCTGGGTTGACAATTAAATTATAGGTAATTAATTTGCCTCAACATTTTGATGCTGTTGCCGGGGAAGTGTGCATAGAAACTAGCTTTCAGTTTAGAGTTCATTTTTTTCAAGTTTTTTTTTTTTTTTCTAGATGCATGTAGTTTCATATCATTAAAAAAAAAAAAAAAAAAAAAAAAAAAAACCACCTTCACATCCACATCGTGAATTCTTATTTTTGCAGGTAGAAGAGATGACAAAGGAGGATGAAGAAATGGATGAGATCCTTTTGGATTTCCCATTCAAGAAACTGATGTAAATGTTCAAATGAAGAACATCCGTACTTCCTAACTTCAAAGGTATGAGATCAGAAGGCCCAAAAACTTTTCTTTTTGAATTTGAAATCATTTGTAGATCTTATGGCTACTCATTACACATTCAAAAATTGAATTTGTTTCCAACAACATTGAAGGATAAAGCTCTTAGATGGTTCATGACTTTAGGAACAAATTCTATAAGGACATGGGATGATATGAAAAGAGTATTTTTGGAAAAATATAAAAATCATTACAAACATCATGACCTTAGAAATGAAGTCTTTAAGATGAATAAAAAAGAGGATGAAAATCTAGAAGACCTAGTGGAGAGATTTACTTATAATATCAAAAGATCTAAAATGCATAATTTAGGATCATACATATTAAAAACTCTCCTACTAAATGCTATAAAGGATGAATGGATTGATCTTCTTAACCTTGTGGGAAAATGAGATGTTTATCAATTGTCATTTTAAGAGATTTGTGAACTATACAAGAACATATCAAGAGGAAAAGCAAAGTATGGAAGATCTCCTTAAGATTTAGTTACGGCAAGGGAAAGTAAGTTGACAATGGGATTGGTAAGTCAAACTGAGCTTAACAATTTGCTAAACATTCTTGGTAATTTAAATGAACAAATTGAGATGCTAAGAATGCAAAACAAACAAAAAGTTGAAAATGTTGCTTTGCATGAATGTCCACTTGATAACATTAAAATTTGTAAAATTTGTGTAGGATCACATATTACTAAAGATTACCCATCATTACCAGGGTTAAAGGCAATCTACCAAAAGGATAATGGAGTGAATCAAGCTCCAAGAGGACCATGACAACCCATCAACCCAATATTATGCAATATCCTTGTGCACAATTTCAGGGTTATGCACAACATAATTGACAAACACCTTTTCCTTGGCAACCTTGGCTATCTCAATCCCAATATCAAAACCAATCTTGAAAACAGGGTTGGGAAGAGCCTTACAGAGGAAAGCCACCATATACTCAATCTTTTCCCCACTATCCTTAATGCAAAGCTCAATATTATTCATACTATTCACCTCCACCACAACATCCATTTCACCCTCAGTTAATCTCAATTCAACCTTTCCCATTACCACACACACAAACACCCCAAAGATTCATTCCCACTCCACTACCTACACAACCATTTCGAATCCCTAACAATAAAACACCTCAATCCACTTACAATGTTGAGGTATTACAAAATGATTCACCAGCTGTCATTGAAGAACAACAACAACAAGAAGAAGATTCAGATAATATCCAAGAGTCATGGATGCCCATCGATAAAGAGAAGTTGTTGGAACCTAAGATTGAAAAGTTTCATGCATGCCTATCACCAAATTCTATAAATGGAGATCACATATGTGAGGACTTACATGACATGTTAGAAGGAAGCCAAGGAAGACAAGATTATATTGAATCTTGGTTCAAGACAGTCATTGGATCCCAGTATTCCATTCTTTAGTATATTCTGACATCATCTCAATCAAGACAGTTGGTCTCTCATACACGGGTATGTATCAAAGGATATTTCAAACCTGCATATATGAACATATCTACATTTTGTTACATGCATGGCTCCATTAGAAACATCCATATACTTAAAAAAAAAAAAAAAAATTCAAGTAGATAAATTAGGAAAAATAAAATCAAACTTGATTGCATTTTTATTTAGAATTTAGAATTTTTAAATTGTATTTATTTTCTTGAATTTTAATAATTTATCAAAAAAAAATAAAAATAAAATAAAATAAATAAAACACAAAGACAAAAATGAAAATAAAACAAATTTAAACCAATCAAACAATTAACAAAACCCAATTAAAAAACAAAAAAAACAAAAAAAACTAAAACATAAAACTCAAGGGGTTGGTTTTTGAATTTGGAAATATTTTTTTCATTGCTCAGGCTTCGCCTCCCTTAAACCTGCAAATAAACCATTTAATATAAATCCCGTTGACCTTTGAGCTATGGTTGGATGGCAAAATAATGCTTCGTTCTCCTGATTTTGAAAAAAAAACGAATTTCACCCGGCAGTTATCTGAGTAGAGGCCAAATACGTAGAGGTTAAAAACCTCATTTTTAAAGCGCATTTTGTGACCAAATGAAAATGAATCTAAAAAATGTAAAACATGGGTTTTTCTCAGAACAGGGTGAATTATACTTCATGCCAGAGTTTTTCTCAAAATTCATAACCATTTGAGATTTTCAGGGTTCTCTGGAGCCTTATTTACTAGGTTGCGTGAAAAAAACGGTTTTGAATTAAATGTAGCCAGCAGCCAAGGCCATCCAACCGCCCAACCACAGAGCCATGGCCAATCACCCAGCAACATTTCCAAGATGCAGATAAAAAAAAATCAATTAATAAATAAAAAAAATTAATAAAAATAAAAAAATTAATAATTAAATAACAAAAAAAATTCTTAACTACAATTTTTTTTTTCCTTCATGCTTACAACCTGCAATAAAAAAAATTATATAAAAAAGATTCATAAACATTTCCCAAGATTTTATAGAATAAAAATTGGTTAAAAAATCCGTTTTTTAGGCAAAAATGATGAGTTCAAAAGATATGAAAAATGATTTGGCAAATATTTTGCAATCCCATTTTCCTAAAAATCTTGGAAATGATGAATTCAAAAGATATGAAAAATGATTTGGCAAATATTTTGGAATCATATTTTCATATAAATCTTGGATTTAAATTAGCCACTTGTCAAGTTGTTGTTTCAATTTTCATTTTTAAAATAATTAAAATTTCCAAAATTCCATTAAGCTCATAAATTTGACTTGTGATCTATTGGTAAGTCATTCAAATTACATAATGAAGGTTACAAGTTCAAATCTTGTGGTGATTGAAATTTGTTAATTATTCTACAATTTTGACATAACATTAATTAAACAACAATTTTGCCACCACATGACAACACAACATTGGCCAATATTGCACATTCGTCGCCATATACAATCAACATGTCACATCATCTATTTTCCATGTCACCCACTGCCACATCATTATTACACAATCACTCTCTATCTGCTAGCTCATTTTTCAACACTGAAAATGGATCAAGAAGAAGAACGATAAGGGTGCTTCATCTACAAGATTATTGTTTTGCAAAATACCTTGAAGAAAATCATGTAGATGGAAGATTGAATCCTGTAGACATGCGTTAGATTGAATCCTGTAGACATGCGTTTTCGTTTCATAAAATATTTTTATATGATCATGTTTCTTTGAGTCTTGTAGGTACAAAAGCCAAAGGAATCACAAACAGGAAATTGTTTATGTCATGACTCAGTCGAAGAATATTGATAGGATTTTTAGATGCAAGAAGGGCACAATCCTGCAATTGAAAAACCTCATGACAATCTTCACTATTTCACCCAAATTTCAAATCAGCCTAACTTTCTCATACGACATCGGATTTCGATGATTCAAGCATGGTTGGAAAGATCTCGACGATATATACATAATGAGAAAACTATCATCAAATTTTGAAACATAAAAAGAATGAATAAATTACTGACAAGACACAACAGGTAACCTGAGGCACTAATTTCGATACAGGTAAAACTTCATTTGGTTTTCTTTCGTGAATTTGTTTTATTAGTACCGATTCTCAATTTTTTGTGTAAATGTCATTAATAGAGAGATTGATCACCTCTATCTTTTGATAACCTTACATTCCATTGCAGAAGAAATACTAGTTTTTTTTTGCAGGTTTTAGGAGGAAAAATAGATGACCATAATCGAAAAATGTCTCTCTCGAAGACCACATTTATTTCACAAAAACATGATCAAAGCAACATCAAATATGAAACATCAAAGCATGAGCATATGATGTCAGATTAGATCCAACACTTGAGAGCTTTCAGATGCCAGTCTCACCATTGCATTCCTCCTTTTTCAGTAAATAAAACCTTCATTGCATTTCCACTTCTTCAGTCAATAAAATTTTCATTCCATTTTCCTTTTCATGTTTTCAAATAAAACCTTGATCCACTATTCATTTTCCTTCACAGTCATTATACATTCCTGCCTCTCTTTCACTAAACTTTAAACCCAACAATAAAACCA
This sequence comes from Pinus tabuliformis, assembly GCA_031772625.1. Lineage (NCBI taxonomy): Eukaryota > Viridiplantae > Streptophyta > Pinopsida > Pinales > Pinaceae > Pinus > Pinus tabuliformis. Next base: position 655,512,674 of record CM062812.1, read on the forward strand.
TTTAGTTCCCCTACAAAGTTGATTCATTCCATTTTCCCTTTTCACTTTTTCAAATAAACCTTGAATCCACTGCAAATTTTTCATCCATAGTTCTTCAAAATTATTGTTTTATGCTTGCGTTAGATGATGGAAGATTCAATATGGCCTCCCTTCTAACAAGTCTTGGCCTATCGACATCATCACATTATCTAGGTCCAGGGCTAGAGTCCTTATTAGTACCTTGAGGCATGTATGCATCAATCACAAGTTCTCTCACCAACAGTCATGGGAATACATCAATGTCCCTTGATCATTGGATCTTGCAAGTGGCTCGACATTAGCTCATATATTCGCACTTTGCAACATGTACTTAGGTACCTTGGCACTCGTTGACATTAATGGCGAGTTTGCCTCGCATTGGTTAACAACATTCATTAATGGCCGAAAATCCAATGAATTCTCTTCATGCTCGACAACAACACATTCAATCACATGACTAGAATTGTACTATCGGGTTTTGTAGCAGGTGAAGACTATATCATTTCATCATTTTGCATCAAATACAACAGATTTAGCAGTAGGAATAAAGACTTCATTTTCACCACCTCATCCAATATTTATGCAACCAAGAAGTAGATGTCTATATTCTATTCCATGATCCAGTAGCAGTTACAACTTCTCTACATATGCACAGTTTGTCCACTTCCTAGTAAAGTAAAGGTATGTTCTTTTCTAGCTTTTAATCATAGAATTCCTTGAATACTGAAGTTATAATTTTTGGAAATTACTTCACCATATTTCCTTTCTCATTTCAAAAAAAACCGTTAACACCTTTAGTTGGGGGGAACAGACACCCATTTATTATCACATCCATATCACTTCATTCTGTTTCACTTCGTTTAATCCTAACACACTCATCATAATCAATTATGATTTCATTATGGTTCAAAAGTGATGTGATTTGCAAATAAATGCCTAAATGATGAGCATATTATATGGCTTATTTATGCATTCTTAAACATGATCAATGAATCTTGCTGCAACAAAAATAAACAAGGTATTGAAACACAAGAACCAATACCAATTAAGATTTGGTTGTCACACAAGAACCAACCAAACATGTCACAATTCAATGTATGACAAGGAATACTTTGCAAAACGAAATAAAATTGTCAAATACTATCAAATGCAAGCTTTAAGGACAATTAATATAAGCCAAGCTCATTCAAAAGCAAATCATGATTAAGAAATGCAGTAGATTGCATGAGGAATAACGTCAGTTGGGGGGTATGTAGAGTCTCCAAAACTTATTCAAAATATCATCCGCTTTCACCTTTATCGCCACTATTTCACTCACATGTCACAACTCCATAGACATATAATCTTTCATTAGCTTCTATTTTCATAATTATATGGGTTCCATTTGTGTTTTCCAAAAGTTAATGATTTCTAGTATTATAAGTGAATTAAATGGTTAAAACTTAGAAAAATGACATATACTTGCTAATACTTAAAAGTGGCTTGAGTTTCATGACATGTGTAGGTCATTTGGAAGCTTCCAAGGCACCCTTATGTGGCCTCCATTGCTCAAATTCGAATTCCCTTCAAGATATGGAAGAAGATTTGGATAAAGGTCAAAGAGGATATGTGTCTCATTATTGCCTATTTGAGTTGTAACTCTATGATATTTTCTAGGGATCTAGGGGGAGAATAATGGACCTCCATTAATGAGGTAGCTTCTTATGTTCTTGTATAAATATGAGAGCCTTCTCCTTTCAAAGACATGTGTAAAGTTGGGTAAATGCTCATGTTTTGAATATAGAATTTAGATTTAGCACCATGCTCATGAGTGATGTTTACTTTGATTTGGTTATGCTTGTATTTGGGGCTTCTCAACTTTCTATCCCTCATGCTTTTGGATTGGCCACCTATAATGTGTGAGATTTATTATTTTTCATAGATTAAGATTTATTGTTTTTCATAGATTAAGATTTATCATTTTCATAGATTAAGATTTATTTATTTCATATCTTTTCCTGTGTGAGAGGTTAAGAGATTGTTTTTTTTATTTGCTTTCATATCTAGATGTTAAGAATGATTGTTTTTGCTTTCATTTTATCTCATGTGGTTTTGATTATTCATTTCATAGGATCCTGATTTGATAATGCACACATGATCCCTTTCATTTCATGCAATTTCATTTATGCAAGTGTGGTAGATCAAGATTTCAATTCCTGCAAGTGTGATAGATTAAGATTTCAATTCCACGCACTGTACTATAATTTATTTTGAATTGATTGTTGAATTAGAATAAGTGAATTTGGTTTGTCGTTATTTGGTTTCGTAGTTAGATTGATCTAAATTGGAAGTTAATTTCTAACATATATAGTGCATGCATGCTTCGCAAGTTTTACGAAACCCCCGGGTTGACAATTAAATGATAGGTAATTAATTTGTTGCAACACTTGGTCCAAAAATTTGTCTTGTAAATGTCCTCCTCTTTGATGCATACCTGATGATATCTGGATCTCGAGCAATCTTTGAGAAAACTGCTGCTCCCTTCAGCTGATCAAATAAGTCATCAATTCTTGGCAAGGGATACCTATTTTTGATGGTCACTTTGTTCAACTTCTTGTAGTCAATGCATAATCTGAGAGTAACATCCTTTTTCTTCACAAACAATACCGGTGTGCCCCAAGGTGATACACTTGGCTTAATGTATCCCTTGTCAAGCATATCCTTTAACTGCAACTTCAACTCTACCAACTCTGGAGTGCTCATCCTATATGGTGCTTTTGATGTTGGTGCTACCCCTGGTACCAACTCAATATAAAAGTCTACTTCCCTATGAGGTGGAAACTTTGAAATCTCTACGAGAAACACATCCTGAAACTGTTGTAGAACTCGGTACCTGCTCAAAACATCTGCATCCTCAACTTTCTTACCTTCATCACTAGAGATATGCATTGCAAATAACACACACCCTTTCTTGCGACTATGCTTGGCCTGCATAGCTGTCACTATCCTAACTAATGTGGCTTTCTTCTTTCCATGTAAGACTCTTGGTTCCCCATTGTCATCCAAGCACTCAATGGCTTTTTCATAACGATCCACCTTGGTCCTATGAAGGTACAACCAATCCATGCCCAACAACATACTGTATTATGCTAATGGTAATACATTCAAATGTGATGTAGTAGGCATACCATTCAAATCAAATACACAAGCTCTTACCTAATGATGAACTCGCTTCTTTGTAGCTATAGCCAGCTGGACTAACCAAGATTTTGCATGCACTTCTTTATTCAAACCACACTTATCCACCAAGTTAGGACTAACATAAATATAATTATATCCAAGGTCAATCAAAATAGAAACAAATTGGTCACAAATATTACCATCCATCTCAATGATAGATGCCTGATGGTATGCTTGTTTGTTATCCAGTGTTGCATAGATATGAAGAACACTCTCACCAACATCCCCAACAGTCCGCGCCTCCTGTGCACTATATATATGAGGTATACCACCCTGATTCTGTGGACAATCTCTCTCAAGTGGTTCGTTACCGCATGTCCAACACTCAAACCGTCCAATACCATCACCTCTATGTTGTTGCTATGACCCATGTCCCTGTCTAGCTTCATTGAACTTCTTTTGTGGTGCCACATTTTCTTTCTCTTCTACATTTTGAGGCCTTGTTCTTTTCCACTGTCATTTACCTTTACCTTTGTTTGTCCCCTTCCATCCTTGCTGAGATTCATTCTTACGTTTCGAATGCTCATAGCAATGCTTCAATTTCTCAATAACTTCCTCAAGTGACCGAGGCGCATCGTACTCAATTTGATCTCTAAATGCTAATGGAAAACCACTAACAATTAACTAAAATTTAGCCTTCTCATCTTCAAGATACAATACATACCTCAATAACTCCAAGAACTTGGTCGTAGACTCCTCATATGTCATCGATCCCATCTTTAGCTCATTGAATTCTTTGGCCTTACTGTCATAGTACTTTTTCGACAAGTACTTATTCCTGAAAAGTCTCTTGAACTCATGCCAACTCAAGTTCTCTGTCATGATTTCTCTGACCTGCTTCACATCTTCCCACCGAATATCTGTTTTACCTATCAATATGAAGATAACTACTTTGGCCTTCATATTATCTGTGTAATTATGCAACTCAAGGAACTTCTTCATCCCAAGTATCGAAGCCTTTGTATCTTTCGACTTCTTCACATCTCCATCAAAAGTAGGTGGATTTTTATTTCTTAAACTCATAAGGAAAGTATCCCCTATCACTCCTCCTATAAGGATGATAATGATGACAATCACAATGCCTGTCAGAACTAGAACTAGAATAATACTTGTATCCATCACCTCTCCTATCTGGAGTATCCAACAACCTACCATCTCTCACTGTGTCATCTCTATCCGACCTGTGACCATCATTAGACCTATTTTAACATGCCCCATTAGTTATGTCCTCTTGCCCATGGCTGATCCAAAATGGCCCCTGTCACTACAATCCTGACAAACTCTGAAGAAGTATTTCATTAACCTTTGCCTGTTTCTCTTGTGCCTGTGTGATTTTGTCGTTGTTCGCCTTACAACTCCTTATTTCTTCCTTCAAGCTTCTCAATGTGTCTGCTAAGTTAGAAGAGTGTTCAACACCATGTTGCTCATCTGATTCATAGGGAGAATCTTTGTAGTCTACCATTTTGCTAGTCATTTTTATCTCTTTCCTGCAAGACATACTATGTTAGCTAAACCAAATCACAATAAACTAGTGTACCTTAACATAATTCAGGGAGGATATTGTTGATTTGGGGTAGCATCGGATGTGCTCTAGCTATGAAAATTGGCGGCGAGGCTAAAATGCATGATATCTCCAAGACTCAAAAATGGTTTGGGGGGATTCTACCTGGTTAAGGAGATATTAAAATAATTTATATTTTTAATGGAGTTCCTAAGTCTGAACTTAGGAAAAATAATATATTAATGGGTATTAATATAAAAATGGGTTAGACGGTTCTAAATGACATGGATCAAGCCAAATCTAATCTTAGCCATTGATTAGAGATGTAATCTCGACCGTTTAAGGACCAACATGAAAAGTATAAGTGGAGGCTTGAGGGTCAGGTGGAGAACGCACACCAGAGTGATCAGTCATTTGATTTTCTAGAGCAGGGTTTGTTAAGAAAAGTCAAATCAGTGATCAGTTCACAGGGAGGGGTAGTGAGTATGATATAGAGAGGCAGAGATAGTGTCGGAAGACTAGCGCAGAGGCAGAGGGGCAGACATAGAAGCCAGAGGAAGCCACGTAGAGGCTAACAAAGATAACTAGAGGCCAAGAGGGCCTGCGTCATCCATGCAGAGGCTGTTGGAGTGACGCAGGGAGCCAGAGAAGCTGCGTAGAGCCTTAGAGAGCTGATGCAAGGGGTTTTAAGGCTGACACAAAGGTCAGAAGGGCTGACGTAGTGCTTTAGTTGTGCTGGAGAGGGTTTTGTGGGGAAATTTTCTGAATATCTACTTCTGAATAGAGGTATTACTGCCAGATTATTTTCTCTGTCGGGTGAGCCAGTTTGGCACCCAATTGTACTTAGATAGAATGCATAATAAAATAACCCTCAGAATTGTTGCACCGCTTTTCCCAAGTTGGGTTTTTCCGGGGATGAGTTGTCCAAAAATAACAGTGTCACTTATGTGTTTGCTATTTATTTCAGCTGTTGATCTGTAGATGGTTGAGACTGTATTGTGTTTATTTCGGTATTTATATGTTTAAATAACTTGTTCGTAATTAACAAGTAGGAGAAATAAACCAGAGAATACAGATAAAATTTCGAACGGGTAATACTTAGAAATTTCAACATGGTATCAGAGTGTGGTTGCATATCACAGGAGACCTGAAGGCACCAGCTAAAGCAAAGCATTTGCAATAGAAACAATTGTCCCAAGTGACAGAAGATGTTCCTAGCAGAAAGCGGCGGAGAAGGGTTGACGCAGAGGGACTGCATCATCAGTTCGGGCTAGAGAGAGGCCAATGCAGAGGTTGAGGAGGGAAGAAAAGGATCATGAAACCAGGAGGGTTGACGTAGTTGGCTAGTGGAGTATTTCATCCAATGTGGGGATTGCGTAGAGCCTAAAGGTTCAGTCCTTCGGTTGCTGGGGCTTAGGAACCTATGGGTAGATTGCGAGGAGTGAAGCTGGTGGGGTGTTGTTGCTGTCAAGATAGAACAATACCTAACGACCTAGGGGTGTTGTTGCAGGGATTCGTGACCTAGGTAGATTTCTAGCTAAGAAATCCATATTAGTGTTGCAGGTACATAGGAGATCGGGGAGGTGTGACTCGATGATTGGTAGGCATATTTCCAAGAGGGAAATTGAGACTTAGAGGGAGTTAAAGAGAGAACTTCCAAAGGGAAGTAGAGACTTAGAGGAGTCGGAAGGAAGAGCAGAGAAATGGCCATGAATGGACTAAGGGATCAGGATAGGCTGGACAAGGCATCCAAATTTATGGTTTGGAAGGCCAGGATCTGTCCATTCTAGATAGACATCGCATCAAGGCCTTCGCCTTGAGAACCGTGGCTATCCTAGTTGACCCAGCTGAGAATGAAAGGTATGAGGATGAGATGGCCAAGGCGAAATGCATGATCCTTGATGGGGTCAAGGATCATGTGGTCTAACATATTGCCGAGAAGGAGATGACAAAGGAAATGTGGGACACCTTGAAGACATTGCATCAGAACACTTCAGTGCAGATGAAGATGCTACTGGAGAATCAGCTGTGGTCATACTAGATGCAGAAGGGGGATGATATAGATCACTTCCTCGGTAGGTTGAAGGAGATCCGAGACCAACTGAATTCCATAGGGGCCATGCCGGATCAGGAGTTGATGGTGAGGACCGCTCTAAACGCAGTCTCCGATGTGTGAGAGACATTTGTCAAGAGTATTCTGGGTAGAGCGAATCTTCTATATTGGGAAAAATTGTGGGCGACTCTTCACCAAGAAGAGATCAGACAGCTGACTAAGACGGGAAGTAGCAGCAAAGGAGCCCGAGTCAAGACAGAGGAGGAAGAGGATGTAGCTTTGGCATCTGCGGGGAAGCAGGAGAAGAGGAAGAAAAATGACCTCTCCAAGATAAAGTGCTTCAACTATGGGGCACTAGGGAAATATGCGAACTAGTGTCCGAGGAAGAAGAATAAGGGAGAGGCGTCTGACTCTAAGGCAACGCCAACGAAGGCAGAAAAGGAGGCAGAGGAGGATGACGATTGTGCCATGAGTGCTCATGTACCTCTAGAGAAGAGGTGGGGAGACATCGAGTTGTAGTCAGGAAGACTATAGGCGATGAGGGGCAGGATCTTCGAGGCACCCAAACTCTTGGATTATACCTGGCTATGGAAGCCCCGAAGTGAGAGTAGCAGGATGGCGGATGTTGGTAGAAACGGATGCGGATGAAGCGACAAAGAGTGCTAGAAGTGCATAATTCCCATGCAGCACAGAGGGGATTGCAACAGTGCGAGAGGCACAAAGGTTGTGGGAGTATAGGATGGAACATAGAGGTTTGCGGCAGTGCGAGAGGCATGAAGTTCTTGCAACAGTGCAGAGGCAGTGGCGGAGCACGAGATAGCGACAGAGAGAGCTTCAACATCGAGAGTGTTTCTAGCCTGACAGGGATGTCAGTAGTTGGGTGGATCAGTTACTTACTTCTCAGTAACTGAGTTGCAGTGTAGTACCACGATGCAACATGATGAGAGGGGGTTGCAGTGTTGGGAGAAAGGACCAGCAGCAACATAGATGCAGAGGGAGCTGCCGTATGGATGAAGCAGTCGCAATGGCAGAGCCATGGGTAGTAGTACATGATGCAACAGTGAAGAGGATTTTGGGCGGGGAGGCCTAGCATCAACACAGGTACCAGTGTTGTATAATCAGGGTGATGCTTAGTGTGGAGTATCGCTAGAGCATAGTCCTCGCTAAGAAGGAATGTTGATTTGGGGTAGCATCAGATGTGCTCTAGCTATGAAAATTGGTGGAGATGCTAAATAACATGAGATCTCCAAGACCCAAAAATGGTTTGGGCAGATTCTACACGGTTAAGGAGATATTAAAATGATTAATATTTTTAATGGAGTTCCTAAGTCTAAACGTAGGAAAAATAAAATATTATTGGGTATTAATATAAAAATGGGTTAGAAGGTTCTGAATGACATGGATAAAGCCAAATCTAATATTAGCCATTGCGTAGAGATGTAATATTGGTTGTTGAAAGACCAACAGGAAAAGTAGAAGAGGAGGCTTGAGGGTCAGGCGGAGAACACACACCAGAGTGCTTAGTCATTCGATTTTCTAGAGCAGGGTTTGGTAAGAAAAGTTGAATCAGTGACCAGTTTTTAGCGAGGGGCAGTGAGTACGAGACAGAGAGGCAGAGATAGAGCCGGAAGACTAGCGCAGAGGTAGACATAGAAGCCAGAGGGAGCCACACAGAGGCTAGCAGAGACATCGCAGAGGCCAGGAGGGCCTGCATCATCCACGCAGAGGCTGCTGGAGTGACGCAGAGAGACAAAGAGGCTATGCAGAGCCTTAAAGAGCTGACACAGGGGGTTTTCAGGTTGATGCAAAGGCTAGAAGGGTTGACGCAGTGCTTCAATTGTGCTAAAGAGGGCTTCATGGGGTAGATTTTCTAAATATCTGCTTCCTAATAGAGAGGTATTATTGTCGGATTATTTTCTCTGTTAGGTGAGCCAATTTGGCACCCAGTTGTACTCAAATAGACTGCATAATAAAATAATACTTAGAATTGCTGCACCAGTTTTCCCAAGTTGGGTTTTTTCGGGGACGAGTTATCCAAAAATAACGGTGTCACTTGTGTGTTTGCTATTTCTTTCGGCCGTTAATCTGTAGATGGTTGAGACTGTATTATGTTCATTTCAATATTTATATGTTTAAATAACTTGTTCATAATTAACAAGTAGGAGAAATAAACCAGAGAATACAGATAAAATTTCGAACGGGTAATACTTAGAAATTTCAACAGATATCTCATCTGCAAGATCATCAAATCAACGTAATACAAATATAACATAATAATGATAGCATATATACATATAATACATAAGCATATAACCATGTAACCAATAGTCTAGCTAGAGTCCAGTCATCAATGCATGACCATATCAAGTACACATACCATGACCTCATGCATGACAACAACAACCATACCAAATGTACACTAACAATACGTAAGCGTTGACACACATATCAATTAATAACCAATTGTACACTTATGATGACCCACTTCACAACAACAACATCCTCTCTTTCACATGGCGACATCACTACAACCATGCTTGGCACCATGCATATGCAATAAGCATATAGACCCCAGGATGATTAACGCATGTGCAACCGACATGAATGCATGACCAACGCACACTGCCCATGCATTCCAAGGGGTGAACCATGCTTTTTTACCACTGTGTACACCCACATCCCACATCTACCCAAGTAACCGTCCAACCGGGGTAAATATGTGACGAGAGGCCACTATAATGGGATTCAACCTCCTAGGCGACCTTAAGGAAGTGGAATCGACGAAAACACACTAGAAAGAGTTTTCACATCAGCAACATAACTCCCAGGAGCCAACCCAACCACTCAGGTAACCAGTCCTTGAGGCCAACTGAAGTTTTAGACCATTAAACCTCGAACACTCCCTTGATATTGGCATGCATGTGCCCAGGAAGCTCTAGACGCTTCCATAACATAGGTATGCATGTGCTTAGGGACTTTTCTCCTCATACCTGTGCTTACGACTCTGAGATTTGTGCCACTTTTTCAGGCCCAGAGCTCAGGTCACTGCCTAGAACTCAATGACACTTTCGTAAATTAATTTACACAACATAACAATGATGAATTTGCAAAAACATTGACAAGGTCTAGACTGGACCCCTACTGGCCATGACAAACATTTTGTCAAACATGTTACAAATATGTAATCTATAGGTCTAAATAACATATCTGAGCATAGGGGTCTCATACTTATCTGAGAATCGCTAAGAAGCATTGTTCCCTTATATCATTAGCTGCATTATCATCTATTAGGTCCTAGATACATTATTCATTAGCTTACGACTCAAACATGAGGAGATCCATACATCATCACTGTCATAATACATGCTTATAACTAACATAATAATAGTATAAATATCAAGGATACATCAGCCATAGAATCCACATATAAACCAATATAATAATCATGAATTAACAAGTAGAAATAACCTCATATTAATGATTCAAAAGCCAACCTAGGATGGGACTATCACGTTCCACCTGACCATAAAATGACTGAGCCAATACTCTCTTTAGTCATTCACCCCCGTGCCATATTCCAAGCATGAATTTGGAACTCAAACCAAAAGAAACAACCAGGGCATCCCGAGGCTACACCACCTCACCATCATCAATAGAAACCAGGCTTTACTGTAATACATCCTAGATCACTATGCCAAAACAATAAACATGTAATGATATGCTTTACCATGATCTCCACTAGATCACTAGGCCAAACAAGCAAGGATGCCACCGAATTTATCCACCTACACCGTGAGGAATTTTCTTGTCTCCTAGTCTCTCGTCTTTACCACAATCCACACCGGATCACTAGCCCCTAAACCTAGACCCACTCTCCAGGCTTTACCGCATATTCCATCTCGGGATTACTAGGCCTGATGGAGATCACCCATGTCTAGGCTTTACCGTATATCCCACCATTCACTGATCGAGGATTCCTAGGCCCACTGAGGCAACATAAAATACAAATTTACCGCAACCCACAATCTGGTTCAGGGGTTACTAGGCCATGTGTTCTATTATCAAAGATCCACCTCACTTAGCTTCAATTCCATCTGACAATCCAGCTCAACCAAAACATGAGAACCCCATCACACCATGGTTATTTAGAAATGGAAAGGCTAGGTTGAAAACACCGTCACACCTGGAAAAACCCATGACATAACAAAAAAGAACCACATGCAATACCATCAATGCCAAATATGGCAAGGAAACACACATGCAAATCAATATGTGCAAAGAATCGTATTGCAACTGCTTGATCCTGCTCGAGAATAATGAGAGAGATTCAAAATTGAACTGACAAAGGGTACCAACTAATCCTCATAAGCCTTTTTATCAATTAGGCCTCTATTTTCTTCATTTTCCATTATTTTCCTTCGTTTTCCTCCTCACATGCAACCTATGACCTTTCACCTTCCTTTTCTCCTAATTCCATTATTTTCATAAATAATCATGCCAAAAATGCCATTTTGCCTTTCCAAAGCCTTAGGCATTGCCTTTTCTAATTTCCTTAGCCATAATAAACCAAATTAACACCAAACTAGGATGTCTTGCCCAAGATTCAGCTAGGAATAGGTTTCCCATCAACAATGGTTATTATTTTTGCCTTTATTAACTTTTATTACATGGAATTTTCACCAGAGCTGTTATAGGGTGGCCAACCATCTAGCTTTCTCGACACTCAGATTTGGGGTGTCAAATAGGCACCTCAATGCACTCTGATCACTCATCAATACAAACCTCCTGCCAAGAAGATAATTTCTCCACATCTTCAATGCGTGGATAATAGCTTCCAATTCAAGATCACGAGTCACATAGTTTTGCTCGTGCTCATTCAGTTTCTTGGACTCATAGCATAACACCTGTCCCTCCGGCATCAAGACTCCACCAAATCCTCCTTTGTAGGCATTTGTACACACCACAAACTCCTTATTTGGACCTGGATTAAGAACTGGAGCATTTTTCAACAACTGCTTCAGCTGCTCAAAACTTGTTGCACATTCCTCTGTCCATTCAAATTTCTTCCATTTTCTCTGCAAATATGTAATGGGATATGCAATGCATGAGAAGTTTTGGATGAACCTCCTATAGTAACCTGCTAACCCCATGAATGTTTTGACTTCATCCACATCCTTAGGAGCTGCCCACTCCATGATCACCCTTATCTTTTTTGGATCTACTGCTATGCCTTCCTTGGAAACAACATGTCCCAAGTAATGCACCTCTGAAAGAAACTGCACTTGCTAAGCTTGGCATACAACTGATGATGTCTTAGCAATCTCAACACTGTTGCTAAATGTTTGACATGCTCTTCTTCATTCTTAGAATATATCAAGATGTCACCAATGAATACAATAACAAACTTATCCAAATAAGGACACAACACACTATTCATTAAGCACATAAAAGTAGTTGGAGCATTAGCCAAATCAAATGGAACTACAACAAACTCATAATGCCCATACTTGGTCTTGAAATCAATCTTGTAGATGTCCTCTTCTTTGATGCGCACTTGATGGTATCCTGATCTCAGATCAATCTTCGAGAATAACGTTGTTCCCTCCTACTGATCAAATAAGTCATCAATCCTCGATAATGGGTACCTATTCTTGATCATCACCTTGTTTAGCTGCCCGTAATCAATGCACAACCTGAGATTACCATCCTTCTTTTTCATAAACAAAAATGGTGCACCCCAAGGCGATACACTTGGCCTAATGTATGCCAAGTGTATCACCACTTTTGGGATGTCATCTGGCTTTTTCACAAAGCGGGAGGGACTAAAATTTTGAAATTTTGGGCCATTGGAAACTAGGGAATTAAATGTTGTGATCTCCTTCCCAAAGGGGGTTTTATGGGCCAGCTCACCCAAGGATCCTGCAAAACCTAGAACTTGACAAGTAACTAGAGCAACTAGAACTTAAAAAGAGAATGTTGAGAGCAGAGATTACCTATGCGAAAATCCTGACGATGGGATATGATAGAATGCTCAGGCACACAAGCCGAAGCCATTAGCTATGATCATACCCTCCATCACTTTTGTAACAAAAAAAATCCATCATTTTTTAGTAATTTAAAACTAAATATAAAATAAATAAAACCCCCCAAAAAAGGAAAAATAAAAGGAAACATTTTTTTAAATAAACCCATTTAAACACATCGTTTTCAATTAAACCCATTTATTATATAAGAATATAATTACCTTTGATAATCCTTGAAACAATGTGCATATTTCCAAGGAGCTCATTGTGTTTAAGTTTGCATGTGTGATAAAATATCCATAATGCTATACATTGTCCAAGTAAGTTTGGATTGGGAATTCTTATCAAAATCTTGCATAGTAACTTTTTTATTTTTATTTTTATTTGAGATTTTCTAGAGCATGATTTTATTATTTTTCAAGAGTTATGCCTTTTCTATGAATTATTGATATTTTATTATTATTATTTTGAAATGCAATTCACATTTAAGTAATCTCAAGTTTAATGGACATTATGGATTCTTGTGCATAAATTGGTTCGAAGGGTGTCTCTCCATTACTACTCTTAGTTGTATTTCAATATACTCATTATATATATATATATATATATATATATATATATATATATATGTTGGGTTGTATTATATTTTTTTCATGACTAGCCCACGTAGTTAATCGGGGGCTTAGAAGGGGGGCGGAGCCCCCCCTTCATTGCGCCGATTGCGTAGCGAGGGGAGGGGTGGGGTCACAGGGGGTTTGAGGGGTGTAGGTAACCCCACTCTATGGGGTCCGGAGCAGCGCCCTAGAAAATTTTGTTTTTGGACCCTATATTAGGTTGGGCGGACCTACTTGTGGTTTTGTGCATGATTTTTCGCACATGGTTTTGGACGCGATGTTTTTCGGTCCATGGTATTGGATGTTTTGGCATGTATAAATATGTATTGTAACATTGAAAGGAACATAATAAAAAATCAATCTGGTAGTCTCGGTTTTGGGATCCAAGGGAAATCTTTATGTATATGTGTTTTATGTGTTATGCTCTCGCATTGTTTATTTTCGGTGTTTTAGAATTCGTATGCAGGTAATTTATGTACAGGGTTAAAACCTACATTTGGTATCAGAGCTATTTTGGCTTCAAGGGGACGCCATTGTTGCTGAGGGGTTTTGCTCGGGCCTGTGGTAGACCCTGTTCAGTGGGAGATCTGCGGGATCGATTCTGGTAGTGAAAGAAGATGGCGAGTAGTGGAAAGATAGAGATCGAGAAATTTAATGGTCAGAGTTTTGAGTTGTGGAAACACAAGATGGAGGATCTGTTGGTGGATAAAGATCAGTGGATGCGGTAGATACGGGTACTAAACCAACGGGAGTGTCCGATGAAGAATGGAAGAAGTTAGATCGGAAGGCAAAGAGCATAATACGATTGTGTGTCTCAAATTCAGTATTGTTGAATGTATCAGGGGAAGCTATGACTAAGGATTTGTGGGACAAGTTAGGGACTTTGTACCAATATAAGTCTTTTGTGAATAAACTGTTCTTGCGGAAAAAGCTGTATAACCTGAGGATGAAAGATGGAGACTCGGTGACAGAGCATCTTAACACATTTAATACTGTGGTAAGTCAGTTATTATTTGTTGATATTAAAATTTCAGACGAATATAAGTGCATCAGTTTGTTGTGTTCTCTACCAGATTCGTGGGATAGTCTGGTTATTGCAATAGGTAGCAATGCAACTGCCTTGCAGTTTGATGAAATAGTCTCATCCTTGTTGACGGAGGAGATGAGACGAAAAAATATGGAGAACCAGAATGGTGATTCCTTGTCTGTATGAGGATGGTCCCAGAATAGAAACAAAAATAAGTCATTGAATGGGAGATCTAAATCTAGAGGGAGATCTAAATCTCCAGGAAAACCTGTAAAGGTGGTGTGTTGGAAATGCGGAAAGGAAGGGCACTACAAAAGGGATTGTAAATCTAAAGCTCTTGACAAAGGAAAGGGATCTGATGATGCTCCTTCTGCAGAGGCGAAAACCACCTCAAATGAAGGTGGGGATGTGTACTTGGCTTCTTCAAGTACACATGTAGATCATGAGGCATGGTTGATTGACTCAAGTGCATCCTTTCACTTCACTCCCCATAGAGAGTGGTTCTGTGAGTATGAGAAATATGATGGTGGTGATGTCTTCTTGGGGGATGATAGGAAGGCTAGAATCCTTGGTCGCGGAAAAATAAAGTTGAATTTGCAAGGTGAAAGGGTTAGAACACTTCCAGGTGTTCTGCATATTCCTGCATTGGCCAGAAATCTGATTTCCGTAAGCAAGCTGGATGATGCAGGTGTAAAAACAATGTTCGAGAAGGATACCTGCAAAATGGTTTGGGGAGCACTGGTATTGATGTAGGGAGTTCGGATTGGAACTCTGTACAAGTTGCAAGGTAGCATTGTTATTGATGGGTGCAACAATTCTGTGGTTCCCGAAAGTGGAGCAGAAAATCTAGTGGTCTCTGGAGAGAAGACCATGCTGTGGCATCAAAGGCTTGGACATATTGGAGAGAAGGGCCTTCGAATACTTCATGGTAAAGGTATGGTAGAAGGTACGAGTAACAACTTTCTAGATTTTGATTTCTGTGAAAATTGTGTATATGGGAAGCAGAATCGGGTGAGTTTCCCCTCTGCTGCTAAGAGGGTGAAACAAATATTAGAGCTTGTGCACAGTGATGTGTTTGGACCTGTGAAGGTTCCATCACTGGGTAAGCTTGTGTACTATGTATCATTTATAGATGACTTCTCAAGGAATACATGGATATATTTCCTTAAGAAGAAATCTGAAGACTTTGACAGGTTTAAAGAATTTAAGGCTCTAGTGGAAAACCAGACAGAGAAGAAGATAAAGGTGCTGAGGACAGATAACGATGGAGAGTTTTGCAGTAAGGAATTTGAAGAATTCTGTAAGAAGTGTGGTATATCACTGCAGAAGACTACTCCATATACACCTCAGCAAAATGGAGCTGCAGAAAGAACGAATAAGACGTTGATGGAAAGGGCAAGAAGAATGTTCAGTGGTGTCGGGTTAGGACAAGAATTCTGGGCAGAGGTGGTGGAGACTGCATGTTACCTGGTTAACAGATCACCTTCATCAGCATTGGATGATAAGACTCCACATGAGGTATGGACTAGTAAGAAACCTTCTCTTTCACATCTGAGGGTATTTGGATGTGATGCATATGTACATGTTCCAAAGGAGAAAAGAACCAAGTTGGATAGTAAATCTGAAAAGTGCATCTTTATTGGGTATAAGGATGGTTTAAAGGGTTATAAGCTTTGGAACCCAGTAACAAGGAAGGTTGTGTACAACTGAGATGTGGTGTTCAAAGAGGTGAAAGATGTTATTAAACATGAAGTCCAACCAAAAGAACCTGAGAAGATAGAGTTTGAGCTTAAGGATGAAGAATCAGACTCTACAACAGAAGATAAATCAGAAGATGCAGAGCCACAAACCCTGGGTGTGAGAAGATCAATTCGAGAAAGAAGGCAATGAGAAAGGTATAGTCCATCTACTTTCTATTCAAATTTTTCTTTATCTATTACTCATGATGATCCCAGAACTGTGAAGGAAGCAGTAGATTCAGAAGATGGAAAACTCTAGAAAGAGGCCATGGTTGATTAAATGACATCTTTGCACAAAAATGAGGCTTGGGATATGGTGGAGTTGCCGGCTGGAAGGAAACCCATTGGCAGCAAATAGGTGTTCAAGAAGAAGACAAATGCAGAAGGAAATGTGGAGAAATACAAAGCTCGGTTGCTAGCAAAAGGTTATTCCCAGGCGTCGGGAATTGATTTTGGTGATATTTTTTCTCCAGTTGCCAAGGTAGCTTCTATTAGAATATTGTTATCTGTTCCTGCTGGTTTTTATTTCAAGGTAGAACAGATGGATGTGAAGATAAAATTTCTTCATGGGGATCTGGAAGAGGACATCTACATGAAGCAACTTGAAGGCTTTGCGGTGAAGGGTAAGAAAGAACTGGTATACAAGTTAAAGAAGTCTCTGTATGGGTTAAAACAGTCACCAAGGATGTGGTATTAGAAATTTGATACATTTATAGAGGGACTTGGCTTCACTAGAAGCAAAGCAGATCATTGTGTGTATTTTAAATTAATTGGTGACCGTGTTATCTATCTGGTCTTATATGTGGATGATATGTTGCTGGGTGGAAATGACAAAGAAATTATCAAGGATTTGAAGACCCAATTGTCCTCCAAATTCGACATGAAAGGTCTTGGTGTTGCAAACTATATTTTGGGCATGGAAATTAAAAGAGACCGGGAAAAGAGTAAGCTCTGGTTAGACCAGAGGAAGTATGTCGAGACAATACTGCAGAGGTTTAATATGTAGGATAGTCAACCAGTGAAGGTTCCTATTCCTGTATTTGTGAGGTTATCTGCTGAACAATGCCCCAAGATACAAGAAGAGGAAGAGGACATGTCCCGTGTTCCATATGCAAGTGCAGTCGGTAGCCTGATGTATGCAATGGTCTGTACTAGACCAGACATTGCACATGCAACAGGAGTATTGAGCAGGTTTATTTCAAAACCAGGGAAGAAGCACTTGACAACAATGAAGCGGGTTTTCAAGTATTTGCATGGCACTAGTGATTATGGTTTGTGCTACCAAGGAAGGCCAGGATTGGACATAGTGTTGGATATTCGTGGCTTTGTTGATGTAGACTAGGTTGGAGATCTGGATGAGAGAAGATCTAGAAGTGGGTATGTGTTTAACCTATTTGAAGGTGCAGTCTGTGGGATGGGTAAGAAACAATCTGTAATGGCACTATCAACTACAGAGGCAGAATACATGGCAGCCACTTATGCAAGCAAGAAAGCGATTTGGTTGCAGAGATTGTGTTCAAGTATGGGGTTAGTACTGGGAGCTATAAGGATAGATTGTGACAACCAAAGTGCAATTTTCTTGGCAAAGAACCTTGCATATCATTCAAAGACAAAGCACATTGATGTTCAATATCACTTTGTGAGGGATATGATAGAAGACAAAAAGGTGTTGATAGTAAAGATGGACACTTTGAAGAATATTGCAGATGCATTGACAAAATCTGTGAGCTCTGAGAAGTTCTCTTGGTGTAGAGAAACAATGGGCATTACAGGGCTGGATAAATGACTAAGATCTCTTGTGGCCCCCTGTGGAAAGAAAAAAACAAGTGGGAGAATATTGGGTTGTGTTATATTCTTTCCACGACTAGCCCACGTAGTTAACTGGGGGGTTAGAAGGGGGGCAGAGCCCCCCCTTCATTGTGCCGATTGCATAGCGGGGGGGTCATAGGGAGTTTGAGGGGTGCAGGTAAATTTTGTTTTTGGACACTATATTAGGTTGGGCGGACCTACCTATGGTTTTTTGCATGATTTTTCAGACATGGTTTTAGACGCGATGGTTTTCGGTCCATGATATTGGATGCTTCAGCATGTATAAATATGTATTGTAACATTGAAAGTAACATAATAAAAAATCAATCTGGTAGTCCCGATTTTGGGATCCAAGGGAAAATCTCTGTGTATATGTGTTTTATGTGTTATGCTCTCGCATTGTTTATTTTCTGTGTTTTAGAATTCATATGCAGATAATTTCTGTACGAGATTAAAACCTAATATATATATATATATATATATATATATATATATATATATATATATATATATATATCTATTCTTTAGACACGAATAAGTGTATGTATCAATACTTGATTTCCCTATTTTCCTGGTACAATTATTAAATTAACACAAGAGACTTTGCTCTTTTTGGCATAGTTATTATGAGCCAACACCTTGTATACTTCTCTCACCCAATTATGCGTAGTTAATTACTTGCTAAAATCCTTATGGATAATTTATTTAATGGAGTAGTGTACTTCTCATCCCCTGCTCTTGTTTACCACAATCTTCAACCAATTTATTTTATTCAAGATATACTTATGTTCCTTAGTCTTTTACTTCTTCCAACAATTGCATTGTAGTAGGTGACAATTTATCTCCTATCTACACTTAGATCTACTCTCCTTTATCAGGAGATCTAGTAGATATTTTATCATTCATGTATTCTTTGCTTTACATAGTAACTTTGTTAATTGTGGGTTGGACCATAGGCCTTTAAGTTCTATAGATCATTTGACAAAACTAATTTAACTTTTTCTACAAAATACCTTCAGCTATTTTTTGCAAAATACTTGCAACTATGGTTTGACTCTTAGGCCTCACATTTGAACCTACAAATATGATACCACATGTAACATGCCTCAATTTCACTTAATTTTATTTTATTTTTCCTTAACATTATTATTATTGTACATAAATATTTATCACAAATTTCTTCACTTCCCAATATACACTGTTATTTCTTTAACATTCCCATTGTTGTACTTACATCATAATCAAATGATTTGTCACTTTTTCTAAGAATTATTATTGGGTTCAAGGTGGATTCCACTTGGTCATTATTTGGAGTATTTAGACTCACCACTGACAGGTTTGTTTCACATGACATTAATGTCATTACGCCTATGTGTTATTGATCATTTTAATTCCTTGTGTCTTTTACTTCAATTGACTAAGAATTTTTTTCCTTTTAGGAATATAGCCAATTTCTAGTTGAAGGGTCTTATCCATGAGTATTGGTATCCATTGATTCTTCACATATACTAATCTTGACCCAATTTTCATATGATATATAATTTAACAAGTACCATGGTGCCTAGGATAGATATCCACTTATACAATATTCTCTCCTTTGAAAGTACTCTACACCTTAGTATCATTCGTAATGATTATGGGTGTGGGATGGTTTTATCATGTTCTTGGTTATTAATACACATGGCTCATAAACTAAGTTCATGTTAGGGCTTACCATGTGAATTTCACATGGAGCGCCAATCGCATGCATTTCTACGACCACGATCTAATTTTGAGATCCAATGATGGACAAAAATAGGGTTTGTTAATGACTAACCTTCCCTTTTGAATTCGTTGTCTTAATGTTTCATTTGGTTTCCTCTGGTGACCAGAGTGTTGCACCACCTGGTATGACTGTGATGGCTTAATGTCAATTTTTAATTGAAATTTCTATAGATGCACCTCAAAGGTTACTCCACGTCTTACGTTGTTCTACCTTTTGTATTTCTTTAGGTAATGTAAGACTTGGTTTTGGTTTAGGTTTTTATTTCCATTTATCTATTTCCTATGTGTATAATTTATTACTCTCTTTCACATTTTTATATTGGCACTGACCAGTTGTTTATATTTCTCCTTCAATTTACTAAAATAACTATAGAGGAAATATCGAATAAATTATACAATTCTTAAGTACCGATTCTCTTATTTATATGGGCTTTGATTTTTGTAAATTCGAGTATTGTAATTTGAAAATGTTTCTTCTAGTTTAGATTGCATTCCTTCGAGATACCAGAGTACCCTAGTTTGCTTAGCCATGTTGACTTGGTAGGTCAACTTGGCATAAAGTAAAGGGTAAAAGTAGCTCTTTGATCTAAATTCACTTAGCATTGTCGATACTTTCTATGGAAGGAGGTATGAAATCTGGTGCTTTATCAAACCCTAGATATGCATGAAAGGGTTCGACCCTTCTAAGGAAGGATATGGGCTTTTTTCTTTCCAGTCTAATAGTTCGTAGTGGGATTCTTGTAGCCTCGTGAAAGAATATGGATGCAAGGCCCTTCTCTCCACCTTTACGTAACCACCATTAATTAATTATCTTAGTGCCAAAGAGAGAGTATACATAACTATGTAAATAGTTTTAGAAATTCTCTATATATATATATATGTACTAAGAGGATGTACATACAACAATAATTTATCTTGACAACCAAACACACTATATTTCTTAACAATTTATCCTCTTTCGTATCCCATCAACTTGATAATGTAACATAATACAATTCCTCTAATCTAGATCATATAATCCGCAAAGTAACCATATGTTTCAAAAATTTATTAATTTAGGAAAATATGCTATCTATGCATGAAAATTTTCTTGTATGTAGTCGATCCATAAATTCAATTTAATATTTTCACCATAACATCATTAAACCATTTCAAAAGTCAATAGGTAAAACATAAAATAATTTCAAAATAATAGGCAAAACATAACAAAATTTCATCTAACCGCAATAATATGCTTGGGGAATATTCAGGAACAGAGCACGTTCCACCCAACCTTGAACTGTCTCCAATAGTTCCCCCTAAGCTAAGATCTTCTTACTCCTAGGAATCAACAAATCTTTTGTTCCCAAGTGGTTCTTCCTCAATGGATTTATTTGGTTTTGATTTCCTAATGTAAGTTTTAAGAACCCTTGTTTCAACACCTCCTCAATACAAATCAATAATTTTCTGCAATGTTCCCGGGAAACTGAACTTAACCTTCTTAATTTTACTTTCTTGTAGGGCATAATTTAATATTTTAGCCAACATATGAGGGACATTTATGGCCATGCTGTGAACCCAATGAATAACTATCGTCATGCAATCACCGGAAATATCAAGCTTGTGATGATTCATAATTGTCCCGAGGACAACTTGAATCAAATATTTGCATGGTGCTTGGGGAAAATCTTGCATTTTTAATCCATTCATTCGAACATATACTTTTTTCTCACATATTTTATTAGCCATTTCAATCTTTCCTAGAATATGGGATTTCTTGGAGTCAAATATTGCTCCCCCTCTGCGTGGAATTTCCGTTGCTCTTACAAATGGATTAGGATCTAGGTTAATACTCTTCCCAAATATTTTTAATTCCATTACTTTATCATCATAATTTTCTATGGCATCATCTATCTCATCATTTTGGAAAACAAATTGTCCAAATATAAATTTATAAACCTGTCCTCTTCTCGGGATATCTATCATATCTAGTGGACAATTATTTGTATCACTCCATGTATCGGCACACTCTTTGAATTTATTTATTGTGAAGATCTCCTGGGAACCCCATGTGTCAATTATTTGCATGGAAGAGGACATCGTTGTTTCAATTAAGGCCATCGTTGTCTTGGGTCAAGGCATACTAGCTGAATGCACGTTGAATGAAATAATGCACACTACATAGACTATGAGGAATGCATGCTAAATAAATCGTGACGAATACACGTTGAATAAACCGCGAGGAATGCACACGCAAATGAGTTTTTTAAACTTGTTTCTTTATTTTTCTATAACTCAATTTTATAAAGAAATGAAAATATTATTTAGTGAATAAAATTGTTTATAAGGTGCTTTGACATTTCTCCTTTACTCCTATATTTTCTCATTGTGGTTGTTTGTCATGCATCCTAAGCTCCATGAATACTCTGTAACTTTAACTTACTAGGAACCATACAACGTCTATCTCCCTTCTTGTTCCATGACCTACTTTATTTTATATTTAAATATTAGTAATACAATAATATAGTAACATATATATATGTTTTTTAATTTTAAAACTCTATTAAAAAGTGGGATTATATGAGTATAAAACTATATTAATATAATTTTTATTTTGATTTAGAGTTTAATCATTATATATAATTTGAATAATTAATTTTATATCTATGTATTTGAGGTAAGGCTTTTGAATATATCATTTGCTATGGTAAACCATAGTTTATGTCTTTATATAAATATGAATTATAGTTTATTAAAAGAATGATATTTGATATCAAAATATGTAATCAAAAACATATTTAAATATTATGTGGAAAGTACACAAAAATTTCAAATATGAGACCAAATTGATACTAGAATTTTAGCTTTAATATGGGGGCATTTAGTGTGGCAACGTAAAAGGTTTGAATTCAATGTTTACAAAGTACAAAGTACAAAGTATTTGGTGCAGCCAATTCAAATTGAATTTAGACGTAACAAATTTGACTTTAATTTCAATGGGACAAATTTGAATTGACTTTATTTTTTTCGATGCAACAAAAGGTGGAGCGGTTAGACCAACTAAGTTCTTGATGCAACAAAATCAAAATCAAGAACGAGAAAAGTGGTAAAGAAATAGGCAATTTATGGGAAGAAACGAGCACATAATAAAATTGTTTTTATTAAATTTATTAATTAGGAGAAAAAAAGCAAGGCATAACTCTCTATTAAACTTCCACCATCCACGTAGTGATACTTCATAATTAAATTAGAATTCTGAAAACTCCATACACAACTATCAAGATAAAAATGCATATGCATCCAGTGGGAGTTACAACCCGCTATTTTCCCTTTATTTCCATAGAATGGAATCGTTCCCACTATAAATCCACATCAAGTCCTTCCCATTTTCATGTGTATCTCTTTGCTTTGTTTTGTTGCTGCTTCTTTGGTTTCTCTATTTGCCATCCATTTCGTTTGCAACTTTCGTTTTCTTTGTTTTATTTGCCACCCACTTTGAGATGGAAAATGGGGGGAGCTCTGAAGGTGCCGAATGGTGGCTCTATGTCCTCCTCTTTAGAAATAGTGGTTTGTTGGACTCTCAGGATATTTTTGCTGCGTTGGGTCAGTGGCCTCTGTATGTTGCACTGCTCATCGCTGCTGTTTTGGCGTCCTGGTTGATGCCGAGAGGCTGTGCGTACAGGAGGTCTGGCCACGTTCCTATTCCCGGTCCCAAAGGATGACCCATTATTGGAAGTCTAATGGACATGAGCATCGGTCTCGCTCACCGCAAGCTCGAATATCTGGCTCGTCTTCATGGTGCCACGAAGCTTATGGCCTTTAGCTTAGGCTCCATGCCCGCCGTTATTACATCGGATCCTGAAGTGGCCCGAGAGCTGCTCAACTCCCCTCATTTCTCCAACAGACCCCTAAAGCAATCTGCGCAGCAGTTATTGTTCGGCCGGGCCATTGGCTTCGCACCCAATGGGGATTACTGGAGGCTGCTGAGGAGAATTTCTTCTACGCATCTCTTTTCTCCGCGCAGAATCGCTGCCCACGAGCCTGGTCGCTAGGCTGATGCTCAGGGAATGCTTGTCGATATCCAAACGGAATGTGAGCGTAATGGTGTTGTAAGGGTTCGAGCACACTTGCAAGGGGCTGCGCTGAACAATATCATGGGCCACGTCTTTGGAAGGAGGTTCGATATGTCATGTACTTCTACTTGTGAACACGTGAAGGAGCTGCGGGAGATGGTGGATGAGGTTTCCAGTTGTTGGGAGCTGGAAGGAGCTGCAGAAGATCTTTGTTCCTTTATTTTTTTATGTACCTGCACGTTCAGAAATCTCTGCCCAACATTTCGTACAGCGATAAGCCACTTACCTCGATCTGTCCGAACAATGCGCACCCATTTTTCTTTTTAACCTATCCACATTGCAATTTGCAAATATTAGTCAAGTTAAAATTTTTATAGAGAGACTTCAAACTGGATAACAAAAATGAGGTTTTTATTATATTTAAATCATAAATTTAAAAAAATATTATTACAATATTATTATTAAAAAAATATAATTTAATCATTCAAAATAAATTAGAAAACATATTTAGACACTTTTTAAATCATAGTTATGTCAAATTACAAAAATAAATTCCTAATAACAAGTATGAATGTTAAAAATGGCTATCTATGATGTGCTATTGTGTAGGTGAAGAATAACTTATAATCATTGATAAATAAAGGCATTACTATAAATGATTATCGCTAAATCTTAAAATTTATATTATAATCATTATAAATAGTAAATTACGAAGTCGCAAAATCTTAACATTTATATTATAATCATTATAAATAGTAAATTACAAAGTCAAGTTTTCAAGTTAAATTAGAATTATCATTCACCCCATTTACTACCCGAACAATATAAATTAAGTAGCTATAAAAGTCTATAGGCATCAATTTATGATACACATCAAGACACTTATCTCATAACTATATCACATTTGCAATGATTAAGAAAATAATAAAAATCAACTAAATTACAACCTTATTTTAAATTATTATTATTAATTATGAAGGAATTAATATGTGAGTAGATTTATAGAAAAACATGCAACGAGATTCTTAATCATGGAGATTCACCCCAAATTTATCATGAATATTTTTAACCTATAAATAAGCATTGCTATAATACCATTGGCCAAAATCATGTCTTTTCAATACCATATGCCCACGGCATCATAATTCATTTCACACTCTAAATCATATATATATATATATATATATAATTGAAAGTACAAAGAACATTACTACTTTTGAAATAAATCTCAAGCCTCTCTCTATGTCTAGTGCTGAAAATATTCCTTGAATACCACTAAGGTTAAATCCCTACTATTAACCTATTAATTAATGGGGATTAAACTAAAATTATAAAAGACTTATTCCAAAATAGACCCACCTATTGGGATGACTAGATGAACAATTGCTTAACAAAAGTGACAAGACCATCACCACCAACATCATATTAAAACAAATATTATACAAGGAAAAGTAGCAAGGTCGCAAAATCTGTGGTAGGAGGATTATATTCAAGATAAAAGGAGAGAATTTTAGCATTAGTGCTTTGGCAGAGATAAATATGCTTTTGAAGATAGAACTATTTCTAAAAAGATAGACTCTCTAACAAAGATATTTAGGGAGAGCATTCCATATAACTTCAAGGGAGGATTTGGTTTGAAGGGAGCCCATAAAGGATTTATGCCATAATGAGATTTTTTTTTTTTTTTTGGATATTCGGAGGCCACTGGGTTCTAGGGAAAGAGGAGTAAGGGTAGTGTCCCACACCGCCATTATGTATGGAAAAGAAAGAAAAAGACAAGGAATTGATTCCTCCAATTTCTTACAAAGAACATTACTACAGTCAGTCAACAATTTTATTTGTTAAAGCATAAATTACATTACATGGTGCAATTTTATTTGTTAAACCATATATATATATATATATATATATATATATATATAACGTAAATTACATGGTGTATTCCTGTATAGCAGAGGCAGATGTCGTGACACCATTGTCAATGGTTTTGAAAACGATTTCTACACAATTAGGTGAGACTTACCAGCAGTTCAAGTTTGATATTTAACCTCATCATTTGAATTATAAAGTTACTTACACGAACGAAGATCTTTGTTCCTTTATTTCTTTATGTACCTGCACGTTCAGAAATCTCTGCCCAACATTACATACCAGCAGTTCAAGTTTGATATTTAACCTCATCATTTGAATTATAAAGTTACTTACACGAACGAAGATCTTTGTTCCTTTATTTCTTTATGTAACTGCACGTTCAGAAATCTCTGCCCAACATTTCGTACGGCGATAAGCCACTTACGAGCTCGGTCGGAGGCGACCTCGATCTGTCCGAACAATGCGCACCCATTTTTCTTTTTAAGCTATCAATTTGCAAATATTAGTCAAGTTAAAATTGCAGCTACCCCGTTTCAAAGAAAGTTTATGCTTTTCAAAACCATGGAAAATGCAAACACTTTGAATCAGATTGACCTGTATGTAGAACAGTCTATGGATGCGATCATTTTTGTGGCATTGTTTTTATCGGGTTTTGATTTTTATCATACAGCATATTTTGACGGGTGGATTGATTCTTATTTTTGGTTAGTGAAGTGTACAATTAAATTACATCGTACATTACAATTTTGTCCACGTGCTTGCTTTAACAACATATTTTTGTGTCGTTGATTTTTTGTTTTTGTTATTTATTTAACAGCGGCTGATTTTGTATATTACATTCTTGACCAAGGTGCTTTTCAAAAATTTATCTATCTATATCTATATATATATATATCTATATATATATATCTATATATATCTATATATATATATATAGATATATGTACTAAGAGGATGTATATACAACAATAATTTATCTCGACAACCAAACACACTATATTTATTAACAATTTATCCTATTTCCTATCCCATCAACTCGTTAATGTAACATAATACAATTCCTCTAATCTAGATCATATAATCTGCAAAATAACCATATGTTTCAAAAATTTATTAATTTAGGAAAATATGCTATCTATGCATGAAAATTTTCTTGTATGCAGTCGATCCATAAATTCAATTTAATATTTGCACCATAACATCATTAAACCATTTCAAAAGTCAATAGGTAAAACATACAATAATCTCAAAATAATAGGCAAAACATAACAAAATTTCATCTAACGGCAATAATATGCTTGGGGAATATTCAGGAACAGAGCACATTCCACCCAGCCTTGAACTGTCTCCAACAATTCCCCCTGAGCTAAGATCTTCTTGCTCATAGGAATCAACAAATATTTTGTTCCCAAGTGGTTCTTCCTCAATGGATTTATTTGGTTTTGATTTCCTAACGTAAGTTTTAGGAACCCTTGTTTCATCACCTCCTCAATACAAATCGATAGTTTTCTGCAGTGTTCCCGGGAAATTGAACCTAACCTTCTTAATTTTACTTTCTTGTAGGGCATAATTTAATATTTTAGCCAACAGATGAGGGAAAATTATGGCAATGCTGTGAACCCAATGAGTAACTATCGTCGTGCAATCACCGGAAATATCAAGCTTGTGATGATTCATAATTGTCCTGAGGACAACTTGAATGAAATATTTGCATGGTCCTTGGGGAAAATCTTGCATTTTTAATCCATTCATTCGAACATATACTTTTCTCTCACATATTTTATTAGCCATTTCAATCTTTCCTAGAATATAGGCTTTCTTGGAGTTAAATATTGCTCCCCCTTTCCGTATAATTTCCGTTGCTCTTGCAACTAGATCAGGGTCTAGGATTATACTCTTCCCAAATATTTTTAATTCCAAATGTTGCTTTATCGTCATAATTTTCTATGGCATCATCTATCTCATCATTTTGGAAAACGAATTGTCCAAATATAAATTTATAAACCTCTCCTCTTCTCGGGATATCTAGCATATCTAGTGGACAATTGTTTGTATCACTCCATGTATCGACACACTCTTTGAATTTCTTTACTGTGAAGATCTCCTGGGAACCCCGCGTGTCAATTATTTGCATGGAAGAGGATGTCATCGTTTCAATTAAGGCCATCGTTGTCTTGTGTCAAGGCATACTAGCTGAATGCACGTTGAATGAAATAATGCACACTACATAGACTATGAGGAATGCGTGCTAAATAAATCGTGACGAATACACGCTGAATAAACCGCGAGGAATGCACACGCAAATGAGTTTTTTAAACTTGTTTCTTTATTTTTCTATAACTCAATTTTATAAAGAAATGAAAATATTATTTAGTGAATAAAATTGTTTATAAGGTGCTTCGACATTCCTCCTTTACTCCTATATTTTCTCATATGCAAAATTAAAAATTCAAATTTGATATTTAGATGTAAGATACACTTTATTAAAAATATCACTTTTAAAAATAGGGTTGCAATATTTTGATGTCATGTAAGATGGTGTTGTAGCGTCTGTAACACCCTCCAAATTTTTGGCTTGCACTCCAATTTTAGAGCCTTCCTTGGTCTTCCCCTTGATTGTTGCAACCACTTAAGCTCATTTCATGAGCTTTCCTAAAGTCCTCTGACCCCCTTTTGCTTGTTGGATCAACTGCTGTCTTTTGGCATGTGTGACTGATATGTCATGTTTGCGAACCATTTCTGGTAGTTTCGAAGGTTGGTCTTTGTGTATACGATTTTTCCTAGCTATGTAAACACCCATCGCGCTCATACAAAAAGTCTTGAGCATTGTCACACAAGTGTCGTCCCGGTCATCCTAAAGTCTATCTCAATTGTTGCACTTGCCACTTCTTGTTATGAGACAGTCACACAGAGGGAATTGCTTTCTTGTTGCTCCTATCGTATATTTTGTCACATTGTCGAAGTATGCTAAGTGTGTTATCTCAAGTTCAATTTCATCACAAATCTATCTTCCCCTTGCGCTTAGCCACTTTTCCAAAAATCTTCTCGACTGGGCAACCCAGCTGCACCAGACCCTGACTAAACTGCACATTGCGCAATCTCAACACTAAATGTTGTGACCTTGCTACCTTGAACTGTGAAGTGTGCAGCCACTGTCCTTCCGGGTAGTTGCACTACGCAATTCCAGAGCCCAGCAGCCTCCCTTGACCCCCAAAATTGCGCAACAGTTCCTCCCAGTCTGACTTGAACTGTGCACTTCGCACTTTCAATCCTATAGATCTTATCCTTTTTTATTGGAGCTCCATAATGCGTAGATACCCCAGCCTCCCTTGGCCTCCAAAACTTCTGAGAGGTGTCCCTTAGTGTCCTCCCTCAGCCGAAGCTCACTGACCTTAAGAACTGCGCAAATTTGTCCTCCAGGGCTCTCTTCTTCCCAATACTCATTGCCTCAAAAAACTGCGCATATCCACCTCTCAGGGTCCCATCCTGCATCAACCACTATCTCCCTTAACTGCGCAATCCTGACTCCTAGTGGCCACTGTCCAAATTTTCTCCCCAGTAAGCACTGTGCTCAGAAGTTCCGCAGCCAAGCCCGAGCTACGCTCTGCGCAATATCAGTGATCAACCCCGCTCCCTGTCACCTAGAACTGCGTAATGTGCAGTTACTGGGCCTTCTCTCATCCTGTCATCAATCTCGGGCCCAGTTCATGGATAACAGTGCATCATCTAATATTAGGGAGTTTTCAGATAGATGTCGTCCCGTCATGAGTGAATCACAAGAACAGGTACACTCTCCAAACATGGCGAGATGATGAATAAGGAAAAGAAATAGGAAGCATGCCCAAAGACTCACTTGTAGCCGGATGGACGAATGAAACTACCAAGGGCAAGCAAAAGGAGCATAAGCTTGCAACCATTTCCCAAGACCGAAGATCATTGAAGACCCCACATCATCGAGCTATACGGAGGAAAAGAGAATGCACATCCAAGAACACATCTATCACTCAGCAGCAATAACGACATGACTTTATCACATCATTAAGCAGTCCATCTCAGCAGTGCCATGAGTTGTCATATGCCACATCACCATTGTTGGCCACGTTTATTGTAAATCAAATGTATTGTAAAGTGGAAGTCCAATGGACACACATGACTATGAAGAGTCATGTAAGTTAAAAAGTCAAAAGAAGCTGAATAACCATGAGAGTAGTCAAAGAGTCACAAGGGGTAAGCATCACCCCTTGGTTATATATAGCCCCTCATTGTATGAGAAAAATAATTTTCATCTTGGCTCCTCCCGCAAAGCATCAGAGAGGTCAGTTAGTTATGTGAGGAGAAAGGAGTGGCTCCAATGTGCCACTACTACGGCTAGTGACGTATAATGTAAATATGTGTCTTGGAACTTTTGCTTAATTATATAAGCCTTTTTAGGCCAACACGTTTTCATGGATGACTTTTGGATGTTTGCAAGACTATTTTGCGAACGTTTGTATTTCATGTTTTCTTTCACATGTACTAAAATAGTTGAACTATTTTGGTTATTTTAGTGCTTCTCTTGTTGGGAATGCGCTGTAATGGCTGTCACTGCTGTCTGATCCCTGTGGACTATTCCAACGGGATATTAGACAAACATTTCCTTTGTTATCGGTTATAACGACCATCACATCCGTTGTGGACTATTCCGCTGGATGATAGATGGATCTTCTCTTGTTCATTGGTTTTAATGACTATCGCGTCCGTCGTGGACTATTCCATTGGATGTTGGATAGGAATTTTCAGTTCATGTGTGTCTCTTCTTGGGTGGTACTATTACCTCTCACTTAGAGGCTCACTGTTCTCCCCGCTTTTTGCAGTAAGAGAACCTAGACAAAGTTGCGTTGCAAACTCACCATGAACACTCAGCTTACTTTTCTAAGATACCATTGCATCACTCTCTCGTGCTGACAGGTAGAGCCGAGGAAGATCTGTAAGTATTTGGCAATCGGGTCTTCATACCGGATGGGACTCCATACAGAGGAGATCCCCTGAATGTTGGCGGGTCCAGCATCGTCAACAGATGGCCACAACTTTTTTCTCATGGGTAGAATTGACAAATTTCCATCATGCAACTGATTATTCATAAATGATAGTAAATGTATTTTTTGCATTGAAATGGCACCCAAACCTTTTTATAGTAGATGTCCTAA
Organism: Pinus tabuliformis; assembly: GCA_031772625.1. Taxonomy (NCBI): domain Eukaryota; kingdom Viridiplantae; phylum Streptophyta; class Pinopsida; order Pinales; family Pinaceae; genus Pinus; species Pinus tabuliformis. The sequence goes on from CM062812.1 coordinate 655,543,551, forward strand.
CTGGGTCACTTGACCTAATCTTAAAACCTTAAAAAATATGTACAATATAGCAAAACCCTAAAATAGACCCTACAAACCCTAGGTGTTATCATTTTATCTATCCCTTGGAAACATTTAAACGTAATTAATACTTAAATTATAAGGTCATCCAACCTTACTTATAGGGTTTTAACCAAGAATCTACAAGTTTCAACTATTAAAATTGAAGTTTGATTTTTCTTAGCCCATTACCTTGTTCCCAAACATTTATGGCGTGCATTTACTTGAGGAACAAAAACCTTTCGTTTTACCCTTTGAAATCCATGCGATTTGGAGTATTTTTTAACAACACAAACATATATGTGAAAAGTTAAAAATATTTAATTCTATTAATTTTACCTATGAGCAAAAAAAAACTCTCCAAGCTTAATCATTCAATTTGGCCTTGAAATGAAGGTTGGGCGTGCATTTTTGTGAAACATGCCAAAATTTCCTTGCTTCACTAAAATGCTCATTCAGCCTTCATTTATTGGCTAATCTGATTGATTCAAATTGTGGATTTTTTATTTAATTATTTTACACACTTTTGCATTGTTATGTCTTTTCTTAGACTTCATTTCCAAACAAGAAATAAGAACTAGTCCCACTTGTCTCCATTCTCATTACCTAGCTATCTTCAAATCCTAACTAGGCCACTTCACCTAATCTTAAACTTCAACCGCTAAAAAATATGTATAATATTGAAAAACCTTAAAATAGACCCTCCCTAGGTGCTATCTCTTTACCTATCCGTTGGCAACATTTAAACCTAATTACTACTTAAATTATAAGGTCATCCAACCTTATAGGGTTTTAACCCAAAAATTACAAGTTTCAACTATTAAAATTCAAGTTTGATTTTTCTTAGTCCATCACCTTGTTCCCAAACATTCTTGGTGTGCATTTATTTGAGGCACAAAAACCTTGCCTTTTACCCTTTGAAATCCATGCAATCTGGAGCATTTTTGAACAACACAAACATATATATGAAAAATAAAAAATGTTTTATTGTATTAATGTTATGTATGAGGAAAAAAATACTGTCCAAGTTGAACCATTCAATTTGGCTTTGAAATGAAGGTTGGGCATGCATTTTTGTGAAACAAGCCAACATTGCCTTGCCTCACGTCTAAAATGCATGCCCATTCTTCATTTATTGGCCAATCTAATTGATTCAAATTGCAGATTATTTATTTAATGATTTTACACACTTTTGCATTGTTATATCTTTACTTAGACTTCATTACCAAACAAGAAATAAAAACTAGTCCTATTTGTATCCATTCTCCTTAACTATTTATCTTCAGACCCTAACTAGGCCACTTGACCTAACCTTAAACTTAAAAACCTAAAAAATATGTAAAATATAGAAAAACCCTAAAATAGACCCTACAAACCATAGGTTCTATCTCTTTATCTATCCCTTGGAAACATTTAAACCTAATTACTCCTAAAACAAGATCACACAACCTTACTTATAGCATTTCAACCAAGAAAATACAAGTTTAAACTACTAAAATACAAGGTTTATTTTTCTTAGTCCATCACCTTGTTCCCAAACATTCTTTGTGTGCATTTATTTGAGGAATAGAAGCCCTGCCTTTTACCCTTTGAAATGCATGCAATTTGGAGTATTCTTGAACAACATAAATATATATATGTGAAAAATAAAAAGTATTATTGTATTAATGTTAGCTATGAGTAAACAAATACTCTCCAAGTTGAATCATCCAATTTGGCCTTGAAATGAAGGTTGGGCGTGCAATTCTGTGAAGCATGCCAAAATTGTCTTGCGCCACTAAATTGCATGTCCATGCTTCATTTATTCAAATTGTATATTATTTATTTAATTATTTTAAGCACTTTAATTGTTACAACATTCTAAGTTTTGCTTCGACTTGGCTTATGTGAAAGTTGTATATAAGTGCAAACATAGTTATGTAGGATATTTGTCACACATGATGCAAGGCTATATCCTAAGGCTAGGAATTGTCCATTTATGCCCCATTTCAAATTTCCTTATCAAGAGCGTAATTGGTTTAACATGGGAGTGCATAATTGTTTCGATTGTCATCATTGGCATATATGATCAATTGCTATTTCGACGGACTTGGATTTCAGTGTATAACATTTCCTTTATGAAAATGACTGTGCTATGTTGCATAAAATGGTTTTATATTTAGGTTGGAATGTTCCTTATCTCACAATCAATTAACTACATGTCCTTGTGTGCATCTACTTGAGGCACACAAATCTTGAATTTAACCCTACGAAATTGATCCAATTTGACATATTCTTGCACAACAAAAAATTATGTGTGAAAAATCCATGTTAATTTTGAGTAAAAGAGTATTCTCAATGTTGGACCATTCAATTTGGCCTTGAAATTAAGGTTTGATGTGCATTTTTATGGAACATGGAAAAATTGCTTTCCTTCACTAAAATGCACGCCCATACTAAATTTATTGGTCATTATGATTGATTCAAATTGTATACTGTTTATTTAATTAGTTTACACACTTTTGAAGTGTTATATGTTTATGCTGACCCTTAAATAATTTTGCTTTAGATTTCATACAACATTCCATGTTTTGCTTCAACTTGCATTGTGTGAAAGTTGTGTATAGGTTTTTCTTCAACTTGCTCTTGGGGGACAATTGCCCTTTTAATTCGGAGCAATAGTTCCAACTCTTCAAATTAATTGTCAATCCGGGTAGGTTTTGCTATTGCAAGGCTTTTACACAAAATATATTCAAGGGAAAATGATGGCTAGTGCTAATGAATTTCAACCTCAATCTTTGTAATCACACTCTCAACAACTCAACCCTCTGGCTCTTACACTCTCAAACCTTGTTCACACTCTCAAGAAATAAACAAACAATGTGGAATAATACCACTCTGTTAGACTGTCACTCTTATTCAGAAAAGAAGAGCTCTCCTAGAAACCATTCTCTTAGCAAATGTTGAAACACATTCAAATTAAGTGAACGCACCATCAAACTATGATGAGAATTAAATAAATTTCACACTAACAAACGGACCGGTCCAGGATCTATGTTATTACAAGATATATTGGTTAACATTCTGCAATAATTAAAGCATGAACAAGGCTAATAATAAAAATAACACTACACAACACACAAGCTAGTCAGCAGAAAGGTATGGCGACACCAATGATTGAGATTTCATTAATGAAAAATACAGGATTACAATGTTGGTGCTCTCCCGCTCTATCAAAGTTTATCTGTTTCTATATGGCTATCTCGTGCGGGCAGAGAGTACACCTCTTTATAATTTCACATTGCAATGATAACATCACGATAATCCCTCAATTCTCATGTGATCTAATTTGAGAATACACATTAACAATTTGATAAAAATTTCCAAGGTTAGGACAAAGTTGTAACATCTTTTCCAAATTACAATAATAACAATATAAAATCGGCTAATTGTTTTAGTTGCGTTGTCCAAAAACATCTCCTTTAACAGTTGAACTATATTTTGATTGGATGCTTTCCAAACTGTTGTTCATAACTAATTGAAGGAGTTCAACACGTCTAAAATAGGTCTTCATGTGTAACAACAATTCTCAATGAGTCCTTGTCCTATCCTTGGCGAGGAAAATCTAGAAGGTGCAGTCCTCCAACAACATCTCAACATACCACAAACCCTGTAACAACACAATTGTCATTTTTACGAGAAAAATATCCCAAAACAATAGTTCTCATGCAAAATTACAAGTAGAATGGGACAATAAGGATGACGTATAAAAGAGACATAGCGAGGTTGATAATGGTTGTTACAATGGAAGAGAATGGTCTCGAGAATAAAAAAAGCTAGGAAAATATATAATTGGAAATATTTAAACTTTTGTTGATGATTTTTTTCTTTAAATTTTGAATTATATAAAAAATATATTTTAATTAAAAAAAATTGATATATTTAAATTACAACTTAACTTATATTTTTAGCAATAGAATTTTTTATGGTTTTATTGTACTTATATTTAAAAAGAGTAATTTAAAATTTCATTTGAGAAATTTATATATTGGAATTTGAAGTTTTATATATATATATATATATATATTTTCAAATTATATTAAAGTTATATAATTCTTTCTAATATAAAATTAAATTGATATTAATTATTTCTATATAAAATTATTTTGAACCAATATAAAAAATTAAATTGATATTAATTATTTCTATATAAAATTATTTTGAACCAATATAAAAAATAAATGAAATTATTATCAACTTTTTTATTTTTATTTTTATTATATGGTTACAAAAACACACATATATAAAAACCAAAATGATGATTTTGTATTTATATGCAAATATGCCTACCAAAAACATCAGAGGTAGTATGCAGCTATATGAGGTCTCTTATTGAACAAAGCTACAAATTTTTATAGAGGGACTCCAAACTGGATAACAAAAATGAGGTTTTGTAGGTATATCACTTACAAAAGTGTCCAATCAAAAAACCAAAAGAGATAATTTACATGTCCTACTATAAATAATTGATAATGTAATCCTTCATAATTGTTCAATGCCAATCCATTTAGCTCTAAGGAATAGGAGAGGGCCTCATTAGGCCATTGATTTTTAAATCTCCCAATCTTAATTTACACCCTTCATTAGCACATAACCCCACATTTTTAATGAGATCACAGAGAACATGGAGATATGCTATTGAAGAGAACCCTTTCACTGCTTTCCTAATTCTTTTCACAATAGTATATAATGTTTTCTCCTTGGGATATGAGCCCTTCAACATATGCTAAATAAGGAGAGGGAGAAGCTACCTAATTTTCTTTGGCTATCTGAATCCCCTAGGCGAGGGCATAAAGTTCATTGTGGTTGTTTGTCATGCATCCTAAGCTCCATGAATACTCTGTAACTTTAACTTACTAGGAACCATACAATATCTACCCCCTTCTTGTTCCATGACCTACTTTATTTTATATTTAAATATTAGTAATACAGTAATATAGTAACATATGTTTTTTAATTTTAAAACTATATTAAAAAGTGGGATTATAGGAGTATAAAACTATATTAATATAATTTTTATTTTGATTTAGAGTTTAATCATTATATATAATTTGAATAATTAATTTTATATCTGGTAAGGCTTTTGAATATATCATTTGCTATGGTAAACCATAGTTTATGTCTTTATATAAATATGAATTATAGTTTATTAAAAGAATGATATTTGATATCAAAATATGTAATCAAAAACATATTTAAATATTATGTGGAAAGTACACAGAAATTTCAAATATGAGACCAAATTGATACTAGAATTTTAGCTTTAATATGGGGGCATTTAGTGTGGTAACGTAAAAGGTTTGAAATCAATGTTTACAAAGTACAAAGTACAAAGTATTTGGTGTAGCCAATTCAAATTAAAAAGTACAAAGTACAAAGTATTTGGTGCAGCCAATTCAAATTGAATTTAGACGTAACAAATTTGACTTCAATTTCAATGGGACAAATTTGAATTGACTTTCTTTTTTTCGATGCAACAAAAGGTGGAGCGGTTAGACCAACTAAGTTCTTGATGCAGCAAAATCAAAATCAAGAGCGAGAAAAGTGGTAAAGAAATAGGCAATTTATGGGAAGAAGCGAGCACATAATAAAATTGTTTTTATTAAATTTATTAATTAGGAGAAAAAAAAGCGAAGCATAACTCTCTATTAAACCTCCACCATCCACGTAATGATACTTCATAATTAAATTAGAATTCTGAAAACTCCATACACAACTATCAAGATAAAAATGCATGTGCATCCATTGGGAGTTACAACCCGCTATTTTCCCTCTATTTCCATAGAATGGAATCGTTCCCGCTATAAATCCACATCAAGTCCTTCCCATTTTCATGTGTATCTCTTTGCTTTGTTTTGTTGCTGCTTCTTTGGTTTCTCTATTTGCCATCCATTTTGTTTGCAACTTTCGTTTTCTTTTTTTTATTTGCCATCCACTTTGATGGAAAATGGGGGGAGTTCTGAAAGTGCCGAATGGTGGCTCTATGTCCTCCTCTTTGGAAATAGTGGTTTGTTGGACTCTCAGGATATTTTTGCTGCGTTGGGTCAGTGGCCTCTGTATGTTGCACTGCTCATCGCTGCTGTTTTGGCGTCCTGGTTGATGCCGGGAGGCTGTGCGTGGGCGGGAAGACACAGGAGGTCTGGCCACGTTCCTATTCCCGGTCCCAAAGGATGGCCCATTATCGGAAGTCTAATGGACATGAGCATCGGTCTCGCTCACCGCAAGCTCGAATATCTGGCTCGTCTTCATGGTGCCACGAAGCTTATGGCCTTTAGCTTAGGCTCCACGCCCGCCGTTATTACATCGGATCCTGAAGTGGCCCGAGAGCTGCTCAACTCCCCTCATTTCGCCAACAGACCCCTGAAGCAATCTGCGCAGCATTTATTGTTCGGCCGGGCTATTGGCTTCGCACCCAATGGGGATTACTGGAGGCTGCTGAGGAGAATTTCTTCTACGCATCTCTTTTCTCCGCGCAGAATCGCTGCCCACGAGCCTGGTCGCCAGGCTGATGCTCTGGGAATGCTTGTCGATATCCAAAAGGAATGTGAGCGTAACGGTGTTGTAAGGGTTCGAGCACACTTGCAAGGGGCTGCGCTGAACAATATCATGGGCAGCGTCTTTGGAAGGAGGTTCGATATGTCATGTACTTCTACTTGTGAACAAGTGAAGGATCTGCGGGAGATGGTGGATGAGGGTTTCCAGCTGTTGGGAGCGTTCAACTGGGCGGATCATCTACCATGGCTGCGACCGCTGGACCCTCTTCGAATCCATGCTCGTTGCGCCCGCCTGGTGCCCCGTGTGAGAGCTTTCGTTAGAAATATCATCGAAGAGCATCGACGTGCAGAGCGGAACAGCGAAACGGGTGATCAATCCGATTTTGTTGACGTTCTGCTGTCGTTGCATGGAGAAGATAAGCTAGATGAGGAGGATATGATCGCTGTTCTCTGGGTCCGTACTATCCGTATTTTCATCCATGTATCTCTGTATTTTAGTTAAATTTTCACACTCTGATCTGATCTATCTCTCTGTATTTTAGTTTAGTTTTTCACACTCTGATCTATCTATCTCTGTATTTTAGTGTTTTGACACTCTGATCTGATCTGATATGTTCTATCTCTGTATTTTAGTTTAGTTTTTTCACACCGGAAGGAATTTATGAATGACGTGAGTTTGCTCGCCTTTGCTTCTAATTTCTTTATGTATGCATGCATGCAGGAGATGATTTTTCGCGGCACAGACACGACGGCTCTGCTGACAGAGTGGACCATGGCAGAACTGGTGCTGAATCCGGATGCCCAGAAGAAAGCTCAGGCAGAGTTGGACGCAGTAGTGGGGCGAGAGCGCAGCGTGAAGGATTCAGATATCCCTAACCTGCCCTACGTGCAGGCTGTGGTAAAGGAGGCGCTGCGAATGCATCCGCCTGGACCGCTCCTATCATGGGCACGTCTCTCCACTGAAGATGTGAACATGGGCGATGGAATGTGTGTCCCGGCGGGCACGACTGCCATGGTGAATATGTGGTCGATTACTCACGACCCCAGCATTTGGGAATCACCTCAAGAGTTCCGTCCGGAGAGGTTTGTAGTGTCGGAAGGTGGGGAAGACGTGGATGTAAGGGGTAATGATCTGAGGCTTGCGCCTTTTGGTGCTGGTCGTCGTGTGTGCCCGGGGAAGGCTCTGGGCCTTGCCACTGTTAACCTCTGGGTGGCTAAGCTCCTCCATCATTTTCAATGGCTTCCTCATGCTGAACATCCAGTTGACTTGTCCGAGGTTCTTAAGCTGTCCTGCGAAATGGCTCATCCTCTTCGTTCTGTTCCCATCATACGGGTGCCAGCTTTCACTAGCTAATTAAATCCTCCCCCGTTACCTGCTAATTGCGGTACCTCCTGTTCTGTTTCTGTTTGTCAGTATTACTAGGCAATATATATGATGCCGTCTCCCATTATGTATTTCGATTGCAGCAGGGCAGTATTACTAGGCACTATATATGCGTCGATGCCGTCTCCCATTATGCATTTCGATTGCATGAGCACGCACTATCATGCAATGCCGTTCAATCTTTAGCTCTCCGGTTATATGTATCTCGATTATAAGTGGTACTTTTTCTGACCCATCGTCGTCATATGAGACTGTGTGTCTCTGTTTGGTTATTGCGATCGATAGAACGAACGATGGATGGTCGTTTTGGGTTTGAATAATGGTGAGCTGCACGTTAAATTTTTGACAATAAAGATGAGTGACCACGGATATTTTTGCATGGTTGGTTTCTAATGGATGGATTTTTTCAACTCTTTCTTTCTTTTTTTACAGTCAGTCAACAATTTTATTTGTTAAAGCATAAATTACATTACATGGTGCAATTTTATTTGTTAAACCATATATATATATATATATAACGTAAATTACATGGTGTATTCCTGTATAGCAGAGGCAGATGTCGTCACACCATTGTCAATGGTTTTGAAAACGATTTCTACACAATTAGGTGAGACTTACCAGCAGTTCAAGTTTGATATTTAACCTCATCATTTGAATTATAAAGTTACTTACACGAACGAAGATCTTTGTTCCTTTATTTCTTTATGTACCTGCACGTTCAGAAATCTCTGCCCAACATTACATACCAGCAGTTCAAGTTTGATATTTAACCTCATCATTTGAATTATAAAGTTACTTACACGAACGAAGATCTTTGTTCCTTTATTTCTTTATGTAACTGCACGTTCAGAAATCTCTGCCCAACATTTCGTACGGCGATAAGCCACTTACGAGCTCGGTCGGAGGCGACCTCGATCTGTCCGAACAATGCGCACCCATTTTTCTTTTTAAGCTATCAATTTGCAAATATTAGTCAAGTTAAAATTGCAGCTACCCCGTTTCAAAGAAAGTTTATGCTTTTCAAAACCATGGAAAATGCAAACACTTTGAATCAGATTGACCTGTATGTAGAACAGTCTATGGATGCGATCATTTTTGTGGCATTGTTTTTATCGGGTTTTGATTTTTATCATACAGCATATTTTGACGGGTGGATTGATTCTTATTTTTGGTTAGTGAAGTGTACAATTAAATTACATCGTACATTACAATTTTGTCCACGTGCTTGCTTTAACAACATATTTTTGTGTCGTTGATTTTTTGTTTTTGTTATTTATTTAACAACATATTTTGTGCGGCTGATTTTGTATATTACATTCTTGACCAAGGTGCTTTTCAAAAAAAATTGCAGTCACAATATTAATACTTATACTTATCTAACATTGGAGTGTGATACTTTACTTAACCTCTTTGACGTTGCATTCAAGCAACCACATTTAAATAATAATGCTGTAGAAGTGGACTTTCAATTTTTTATTGCCTACTTTTTATTAGTTTATTTTTTATTATTATGATGGGAAAATGAATTAACTAACATCCAGATGGAACAGCGTGGCATCAATCTTTCTTGGAACCTGGAAAGCACCGTACAAGGATGGAAGATCATCAACTCAATGATTTGCCGTGCCAATATTTTTCCAAATACAACATCATGTACGCACATTAATAAATGACATTTTTATTTTCTCAGTTTAATGTGGTTATGCGAAATTTTTTAAAATTGGAATGGTTTTTAATGGAATGCTAATATGAAAACTTGTTAAAGTTGGAATAGTTTTAAAATTTGTTGGTAGGTTACAAATTTTGTTTAAGCTTACAACACATTTTGATTTTCTCATTTTAATGATGATGATGATTGTGAATGTCCACTGAGAGTCGTTATGTGAAAATTACTAAAATTGGGATAGTGATGGTTTTAATGGAATGCTAATATGGAAACTTGTTAAAGTTGGAATAGTTTTAAAATGTTTTGGTACGTTAGAAATTTTGTTTAAGCATACAACATATTTTGAGTGGTTGATTGATTGCCTACCTTTTATTAGTTTATTTATTATTATTATGATAGGAAAATGAATTAACTAACAACCAGGTGGAACAGCGTAGCATCAATCTTTCTAGGAACCTGGAAAGCTCTATCAAAAGGATGGAAGATCATGAAGTCAATGGTTGGCTCTTTAAAATTTGCCAATATTTTTCCAAATACAACATCATGTACGTAATTCTCATTTTAATGTGGTTATGTGAAAATTGCTAAAATTGGAATGATTTTAATGGAATGCTAATATGAAAACTTGTTAAAGTTGGAATAGTTTTAAAATCTTTTGCAACTTTGGAATTCTAAACAATTTTAATTTTCTATATAATATAATTATTAAAAAATAATTGAAATTGTAATATATATTATGGATGTTTACAATTTTTATTATAGAAATTTCTTTTCGTTCTATTATATTTAAGTTATAAATTTTAAAATATAATGTTACAGTTTTATTATTATAAAAACCTATATAATTTAATCTTAGACAAAAGTATTTAAAATAAATTCAAAAACAAATCAAATCACACGTAAACTATAGCTTATGTCAAATTGCAAAATTGAATTCATAATAATAAGAATAAATGTTTAAAATGACTGTGATGGTGTGCTACTATGTGTAGGTCAAGAATAACTTATAGTCTTTAAAAAATAAAGCTGTTGCCACAAATGATTATAACTAAATTTTAATATTTACATTACAATTATTATAAATGGTAGGTTACAAATTCAAGTTTTCAAGTTAAAATTAGAAATATCATTCATCCAATTTACTTCCCCAACAACATAAATTAAATGGCTCATAAAAGTATATAAGCATCAATTAATGGTAGGCACCAAGACCCTTACCTCATAATATATGTCACACTTCATAAAGATTAACTAAATTATAACCTTATTTTGATTTTGTTTTTGATTTGTAGTTTTAGTTCAAGCATACAACATATTTTTTCTAGTTAGTTTTTATTTGAAGCATACAACATTTTTTGTCTCCTTTATTTTTATTTTTGGTTGTTGAAGTATACTACTAAATTACATTGTATATTACAATAATGACCGAGGGGCATCATGCTATATATATATATATATATATATTTTCAGTCGTTTGAATGGTTTTCAAAAGAATTTCTCATAGCCACACATTAATATTTCTATAGCAATTTATTTAGCTTAATATTAATATTTATTTGATATCAAGATCATGCAAATACATTTAAATTATAAGGCTATACATGTGAAGATTCAGTTTTTACTCAGTTTTTTATTAGTTTATTATTCATGTAAATGATCGGAAAATGAATAATCAAACAACAAGATGAACAACCTGGCACATCTGTAAACCACAGTGCAATATTTCTCGAGACGTGCAAAGCTCCGTGCAAGAATGGAAAATCATAAAATCATTAAGTCAACAATTAACTTCCTCCAATGTGCTTAATATTCGTCAATATTTTCCCAAACACAACATCAAGTAAGTACATTAAGAATTGGCATTTTTTTTTCTCAATTTAATGTGGTTACTAGAAAATAGGTGAAATTGGAATGCTTTAAATGGAATATGAACATGGAGACTTGTAAAACTTGGAATAGTTTTAGAAAAAGATGGAAGTTTGGAATTCTAAACAATCTCACTTCTCTATGTAATGTGGTTATTGAAAAGTGATTGAGATTGGAATATTTTTATTATCTATTCTTACATTTTTGTTATACGGTTTTTTAGTTTTTATTATATTTAAATGATAAATTTTAAAAAATATTATTACAATATTATTATTAAAAAAATATAATTTAATCATTCAAAATAAATTAGAAAACATATTTAGACACTTTTTAAACCATAGTTATGTCAAATTACAAAAATAAATTCCTAATAACAAGTATGAATGTTAAAAATGGCTATCTATGATGTGCTATTGTGTAGGTGAAGAATAACTTATAATCATTGATAAATAAAGGCATTAGTATAAATGATTATCGCTAAATCTTAACATTTATATTATAATCATTATAAATAGTAAATTACGAAGTCGCTAAATCTTAACATTTATATTATAATCATTATAAATAGTAAATTACAAAGTCAAGTTTTCAAGTTAAATTAGAAATATCATTCACCCCATTTACTACCCGAACAATATAAATTAAGTAGCTATAAAAGTCTATAGGCATCAATTTATGATACACATCAAGACACTTATCTCATAACTATATCACATTTGCAATGATTAAGAAAATAATGAAAATCAACTAAATTACAACCTTATTTTAAATTATTATTATTAATTATGAAGGAATTAATATGTGAGTAGATTTATAGAAAAACATGCAACGAGATTCTTAATCATGGAGATTCACCCCAAATTTATCATGGATATTTTTAACCTATAAATAAGCATTGCTACAATACCATTGGCCAAAATCATGTCTTTTCAATACCATATGCCCACGACATCATAATTCATTTCACACTCTAAATCATATATATATATATATATATATATAATTGAAAGTACAAAGAACATTACTACTTTTGAAATAAATCTCAAGCCTCTCTCTATGTCTAGTGCTGAAAATATTCCTTGAATACCACTAAGGTTAAATCCCTACTATTAACCTATTAATTAATGGGGATTAAACTAAAATTATAAAAGACTTATTCCAAAATAGACCCACCTATTGGGATGACTAGATGAACAATTGCTTAACAAAAGTGACAAGACCATCACCACCAACATCATATTAAAACAAATATTATACAAGGAAAAGTAGCAAGGTCGCAAAATCTGTGGTAGGAGGATTATATTCAAGATAAAAGGAGAGAATTTTAGCATTAGTGCTCTGGCAGAGATAAATATGCTTTTGAAGATAGAACTATTTCTAAAAAGATAGACTCTCTAACAAAGATATTTAGGGAGAGCATTCCATATAACTTCGAAGGAGGATTTGGTTTGAAGGGAGCCCATAAAGGATTTATGCCATAATGAGATTTTTTTTTTTTTTGGATATTCGGAGGCCACTGGGTTCTAGGGAAAGAGGAATAAGGGTAGTGTCCCACACCGCCATTATGTATGGAAAAGAAAGAAAAAGACAAGGAATTGATTCCTCCAATTTCTTACAAAGAACATTACTACTTTTGAAATAAATCTCAAGCCTCTCTCTATGTCTAGTGCTGAAAATATTCCTTGAATACCACTAAGGTTAAATCCCTACTATTAACCTATTAATTAATGGGGATTAAACTAAAATTATAAAAGACTTATTCCAAAATAGACCCACCTATTGGGATGACTAGATGAACAATTGCTTAACAAAAGTGACAAGACCATCACCACCAACATCATATTAAAACAAATATTATACAAGGAAAAGTAGCAAGGTCGCAAAATCTGTGGTAGGAGGATTATATTCAAGATAAAAGGAGAGAATTTTAGCATCAGTGATCTGGCAGAGATAAATATGCTTTTGAAGATAGAACTATTTCTAAAAATATAGACTCTCTAACAAAGATATTTAGGGAGAGCATTCCATATAACTTCGAGGGAGGATTTGGTTTGAAGGGAGCCCATAAAGGATTTATGCCATAATGAGATTTTTTTTTTTTGGATATTCGGAGGCCACTGGGTTCTAGGGAAAGAGGAATAAGGGTAGTGTCCCACACTGCCATTATGTATGGAAAAGAAAGAAAAAGACAAGGAATTGATTCCTCCAATTTCTCACAAAGTGGACATCTTGAATGACCAACTATGCCACACTTTCGAATATTTTCTGAAGCTAAATTTATTTTATGCCTTAGGAGCCAACAAAAGGTGTCTACCTATGGAATTGCATCTACCCTCTAGATATTGTTGCATATAATGGATTTCAGAGGAACCTCAGAATTGAAAAGAAGATTATTATAGCCTTCTCTAATAGAGTAGAAGGAAGATTTCCAACCCAGCTTATCAATTGCAGATTGGATGAGCGGAGCACATCTAACACGTTTTCTTTTCATAATTTCTTCAGTTGGTTTTAGAATGTCAAGGACATCATCCAACTTCTAGCCTTTCCAAAGGCTTGCAACATCCCAATCCATAAAATGGGCAAGGGTCACTATACCTGCCTAGCTCAAGTGCTCCATCAAGGGTCAAATGTTCTCATCCTGGCACAACGGAAGGCGCCTAAAAGTGAGTCTTCCTAAAGGTTGATTTTATTCACACTGCATGGAATCAAAAAAAGATGGTCGTTTCTTAATGAGGACATCAAAGCAACCAGTTTCTAGATAAGAGATCCTTGGATTACTGTCCCATTCGTAGAATGATTATCATTTGCTTGTAGATACTTTGCATGTAGGACTTGTGGCCACCACAAGTCAGGCTCAGTTTTAAGCTTCCAATATAGATTTCCCACCATTGCAATATTAACCAAAGAGGTATCTAGATAACCTAATCCATCATGCATCTTCAGAGCTCGGATAGAGAGCCAATTTACTAAATCAAAATTTTTGGTGTCTGATTTGCCCCCTTCCTACATAATTTATTTGAGGTAGACTCCCATTTGGTGTAGAACATATTTGGGAACCAGAAGGGAAAATAATTGATATATGGGGATGACTCAAAGGACCTCTTTAAATATGACCATTCTCCTTGCAACATTGAGACAACAAGCTCCCTATCTCTCCAATACCTTTAGCTAATTTAACTAATTTAACTGTTTCTACAAAATACCTTTAGATATTTTTTGCAAAATACCTGCAACTATGGTTTGACTCTTAGGCCTCACATTTGAACCTACAAATATGATACCACATGTAACATACCTCAATTTCACCTAATTTTATTTTTCTTTTCCTTAACATTATTAATATTGTACATACATATTTATCACAAATTTCTTCACTTCCCAATATACACTGTTATTTCTTTAACATTCCCATTGTTGTACATACATCATAATCAAATGAGTTGTCACTTTGTGTAAGAATTATTATTGGGTTCAAGGTGGATTCCACCTGATCATTATTTGGAGTATTTAGACTCACCACTGACAGGTTTGTTTCACAGGACATTAACATGATTACGCCTATGTGTTATTGATCATTTTAACTCCTTGTGTCTTTTACTTCAATTGACTAAGAATTTGTTTCCTTTTAGGAATATAGCCAATTTCTAGTTGAAGGGTCTTATCCATGAGTATTGGTATCCATTGATTCTTCACATATACTAATCTTGACCCAATTTTCATATGTTATATAATTTAACAAGTACCATGGTGCTTAGGCTAGATATCCACTTATACAATATTATCTCCTTCGAAACTACTCTACACCTTGGTATCATTCGTAATGATTATGGGTGTGGGATGGTTTTATTATTTTCTTGGTTATTAATACACATGGCTAATAAACAAAGTTCATGTTAGGGCTTACCATGTGAATTTCACATGGAGAGCCAATCGCATGCATTTCTACGACCATGATCTAATTTTGAGATACAATGATGGACAAAAATAGGGTTTGTTAATGACTAACCCTCCCTTTTGAATTTGTTGTCTTAATGTTTCATGTGGTTTCCTCTGGTGACCATTGTGTTGCACCACCTAGTATGACTGTGATGGCTTAAGGTCAATTTTTACTTGAAATTTCTATAAATGCACCTCAAAGGTTACTCCAGGTCTTACGTTGTTCTACCTTTTGTATTTCTTTAGGTAATGTAAGACTTGGTTCTGGTTTAGGTTGTTATTTCCATTTATCTATTTCCTATGTGTATAATTTATTACTCTCCTTCACATTTTTATAGTGGCGCTGACCGATTGTTTATATTGCTCCTTCAATTTACTAAGATAACTATAGAGGAAATATTGAATAAATTATACAATTTTTAGGTACCGATTCTCTTATTTATCTGGGCTTTGATTTTCGTAAATTCGAGTATTGTAATTTGAAAATGTTTCTTCTAGTTTAGATTGCATTCCTTCGAGATACCAGAGTACCCTAGTTTGCTTAGCCATGTTGAATTGGTAGGCCAACTTGGTATAAAGTAAAGGGTAAAAGTATTCTTTGATCTAAATTCACGTAGCATTGTCGATACTTTCTATGGAAGGAGGTATGAAATATGGTGCTTTATCAAACCCTAAGTATGCATGAAAGGGTTCGACCCTTCTAAGGAAGGTTATGGGCTTCGTTCTTTCCAGTCTAATAGTTCGTAGTGGGATTCTTGTAGTCTCGTGGAAGAATATGGATACAAGGCCCTTCTCTCGCATTATAATTTCTAAATGGGCAGTTGCTAAGCCGAAAATCATTCTCTCCATTTTTCTAAGAAAATTTCCTTACTAATTGGGGTTTTTCTCGATTTGTTATTGCACTGGTTATTAAGAGTAATAATCATGTTCTTTGTTTTGCGACATTTACGGCTAAGGCTCAAAATGTCGTTTTACTAATTTTTAAAGTTTCATTTCGATATAGGCTTATGTTCTCATTTAAAACTCCCAATTATTCCCATGATTGACAAATTTTGTTATATACTTTTGTAGTTCCAGGAGTAGCATGGTCTCACTTCTATTGAGGTAAAGAGTTTTTCCTTTACCATAGTTTATTTTTACGTTTCGGGTGTGCTACAAAGACATCTTGACTCGATTTAGATTTCTTGCTCAAACTCCAATTAACATCTAGTTCCTTTGTGCTCACAGTCGATGAGGAGGACATGTCACAACTCTACTTCTCAAGGATACAATTTTACTTCATTTGTGCACCTATTTGTATCTCTTCGTTTTTGGTTAGCCTCTTGAATGATCATCCAAGATTCCATTGCTAATTTAGCAATTCATTTGGTTACAGTAATGGATTTCGTATGAACTAGTAGCTTCCCACCAAACAACTTGCAAATTTAGAGGATAACTTCTTGACTTCATGATTCTTATAGTTTGGTATAAAATTTCTACATTACTCCCAAATTCTACCTGGTGTACTGCTACAATTTTGCCTTAAGAGCCATAAGCCAAATTAGGGTTTACCTGGTTATTGAATTTTCAACCCTACATGTTTTTTAATTTATTTGTGCGGCCATGGAGGCCTTAACGAACCATCATTTCACCTTACAATATTTTGGGTCTTATTTACTTGTTCTATAATAATCTTCTCTTAGCTGTGTTTTAAAACCATATGTATAACATGCATGGATGTATACATTCCTTTAGATTATTTAAAAAGGATCTTCCCTTTTACTTTGTTCAACATGTTGACTGTTATATCCTTTCTTGCACAAATTGTATAGATTTTTTTGTGAATTTTCTGCCATAATATTCTTCTAAAGTTTCTTATGGAACTGTACCCAAATTTTTAATTTTTCTAAATGTTATTGTTGAAGTATATATATATATATATATATATATATATATATATAAGTGCCTTCCATTTCAATTCTCCATATTAGACTTCTTATATAACTCCCTATGGTACTTTAGAACTTGATATATATATATATATTGAACTTAATTGAAAGGATCATGCATACCATGCTATTTTTTTTTATGATTACTCGACTTGCTGTCGATTTCTTTATTGGTGAAGAATTGGTTCTTCCATGATTATACCCCTTCGTCTTTCAAAAATATGTGCTCTTTTACAATCTTATTTATGCCAAGTAATATTCATATATATGTGCTTCTGCTATTATTTCTATATATTCCATGATTTCACTTTTTGTTTGGTTATGAATAACTAAAACCTACCCAAGGTCGAGGTTTTGTACTCTCAATTACATGATTTAGGGAACTATAAGACTAGTTACATACGTGCATACATAAAAGGATGCAATGTAATATACCCTCATTGCAATTAGAATTACAAGCATAAGAGTTGTCTATTTAGTTTATAAGGATCACCTAGATATTACATGTTTCATATCGACAATTCATTGCCTTAAGGAGATGATAAGGATATTTTGGTATTCTTACTAGGAAACAATTTCGTCAATAATTATTCCCTTCAACTATATAATTTACAAGGAACTGCAATATAGTTAAAAGTAAAATCTTTACATGTATCTCAAGTCCAATTTCTTAATTTCTTTTCAGTGGCATGCTGTATTGTTATCTCTTGTTTATATTATCTTTTAACAACCTTTACGTAACCACCATTAATTAATTATCTTAGTGCCAAAGAGAGAGTATACAGAACTATGTAAATAGTTCTATAAATTCTCCACATCTATATGGATACATACATATATATGTACTAAGAGGATGTATATACAACAATAATTTATCTCGACAACCAAACACACTATATTTATTAACAATTTATCCTATTTCCTATCCCATCAACTCGTTAATGTAACATAATACAATTCCTCTAATCTAGATCATATAATCTGCAAAATAACCATATGTTTCAAAAATTTATTAATTTAGGAAAATATGCTATCTATGCATGAAAATTTTCTTGTATGCAGTCGATCCATAAATTCAATTTAATATTTGCACCATAACATCATTAAACCATTTCAAAAGTCAATAGGTAAAACATACAATAATCTCAAAATAATAGGCAAAACATAACAAAATTTCATCTAACGGCAATAATATGCTTGGGGAATATTCAGGAACAGAGCACATTCCACCCAGCCTTGAACTGTCTCCAACAATTCCCCCTGAGCTAAGATCTTCTTGCTCATAGGAATCAACAAATATTTTGTTCCCAAGTGGTTCTTCCTCAATGGATTTATTTGGTTTTGATTTCCTAACGTAAGTTTTAGGACCCTTGTTTCATCACCTCCTCAATACAAATCGATAGTTTTCTGCAGTGTTCCCGGAAATTGAACCTAACCTTCTTAATTTTACTTTCTTGTAGGGCATAATTTAATATTTTAGCCAACAGATGAGGGAAAATTATGGCAATGCTGTGAACCAATGAGTAAACTATCGTCGTGCAATCACCGGAATATCAAGCTTGTGATGATTCATAATTGTCCTGAGGACAACTTGAATGAAATATTTGCATGGTCCTTGGGGAAAATCTTGCATTTTAATCCATTCATTCGAACATATACTTTTCTCACACATATTTTATTAGCCATTTCAATCTTTCCTAGAATATAGGCTTTCTTGGAGTTAAATATTGCTCCCCCTTTCCGTATAATTTCCGTTGCTCTTGCAACTAGATCAGGGTCTAGGATTATACTCTTCCCAAATATTTTTAATTCCAAATGTTGCTTTAATCGTCATAATTTCTATGGCATCATCTATCACTCATCATATTGAAAACGAATTGTCCAAATATAAATTTATAAACCTCTCTCTTCTCGGGATATCTAGCATATCTCTGGACAATTGTTTGTATCACTCCCATGTATCGACACACTCTTTGAATTTCTTTACTGTGAAGATCTCCTGGGAACCCGCGTGTCAATTATATTGCATGGAAGAGGATGTCATCGTTTCAATTAAGGCCATCGTTGTCTTGTGTCAAGGCATACTAGCTGAATGCACGTTGAATGAAATAATGCACACTACATAGACTATGAGGAATGCGTGCTAAATAAAGCGTGACGAATACACGCTGAATAAACCGCGAGGATGCACACGCGCAAATGAGTTTTTTAACTTGTTTCTTTATTTTTCTATAACTCAATTTTATAAAGAATGAAAATATTATTTAGTGAATAAAATTGTTTATAAGGTGCTTCGACATTCCTCCTTTACTCCTATATTTTCTCATATGCAAAATTAAAAATTCAAATTTGATATTTAGATGTAAGATACACTTTATTAAAAATATCACTTTAAAATAGGGTTGCAATATTTTGATGTCATGTAAGATGGGTTTGTAGCGTCTGTAACACCCTCCAAATTTTTGGCTTGCACTCCAATTTTAGAGCCTTCCTTGGTCTTTCCCCTTGATTGTTGCAACCACTTAAGCTCATTTCATGAGCTTTTCCTAAAGTCCTCTGACCCCCTTTTGCTTGTTGGATCAACATGCTGTCTTTTGGCATTGTGACTGATATGTCAGATGTTTGGCGAACCATTTCTGGTAGTTTCGAAGGTTGGTCTTTGTGTATACGATTTTTCCTAGCTATGTAAACA